>JAQFXP010000672.1:0-25949 GCA_034693685.1 Belba bartosi
ACACATTAAATTAGAGAGCAATTTAGATATGTATTCAATACTTCATTACAGGCTTTAAAGTGAAAACATTTTAAAATGTCTTTTCCTATGCTGTATTGATATTAAAAGCAAATAATAGAAACTTTTTAAATAAACTGTCCGGGGGTCTATTACTGGGGGTCAAAGGTATACAGAAAGGCCTAGTCATATTAAAAAAAATTTATGGATTGAAAAATATCTAAAAATTTAATAAACACAGTTAACTCCAATTAAGGATAACTTGTATAAAGGCAATCCCACATAGTGACAATGAATTTTTTTGTTGCATTCTATATATAAACAATTTTGAATTACTTAAATAAAAATAAAACCGGAAAAAACAATGGATTTTATGCACTCACACATTGTTCTTGGTCGGATTTAATTGTAATTATAAAAAAATTAGCTTTTTGATTTTAAGTTATTTAATAATACTGTAGTTTAATTTTTTCTGCCATTTAATATAATAAAAACAATAGACTATATTTTTAAAATATTATTTCCATATGATCAAAACTTATTTTTAAAACTAAAAGCGGCATAACTAAAATAGTAATTAATAACACAGTAATAAAACAATTTCTTCTGTTGATTATTATCAGTGTTGCACACGGATGACTGCTAGATGACTTTCTCACGTGATAAAGCCCACATAATATATTGTAGTTTAGCGCTACAAATAAATTATTCAAATGAGTTGTGACAATGTAAAACGAGAGGAGATTAATTAAAAAAACACTTTCAAAATTGTTTACTCTTATTAAATTAATTAGTAATAAAAACAAAAATATTAATTATTATTCAAAAACACATTTATAACTATTTATATTATGAAATAGTATTAAAATTTAGTTCAAATTTAGCTTGCTATTTTTAATTATGCTTTTAAATTATTCTGAGATATATTTCTAGTTTTTTTAATTGTCTTAAATTTAAACATGAAGAAACATTAAATTCCACTGATTTGAATGATTCGAGAATTTAATATAAAGTTTAATAATTTTAATAAACAACACACTATATATGTGAATACACATAAACAAGATACATTTTGAATACAAAAATTATGCTTTTCTTATTAACTTAGATTCCCAAGGTTTTTCGCCAAAATATTTATACATAATTATTTTTTAAATTAATTTAATTTAACTTAATAAAACTAGTAATATTTAATTTAAATTGAGTGTTAATTTTTTAAAAAAATTATTAATAAATTAAATTTTTACTGTTAAAAAATAAACAAACAAAAAATTGTTATTACCTGTAAATCGATTATGACTATTTATAACAATTTTATTTGTTGAAACAATATATCGTTTAAAATTTTAATTATATTTTAATATTATTATTGTAGCTTGAAATGAAAATTCAAAAGCGGAAATTTTTCATCTATTTCTCGCATCTTTTAATGAGAGATTTCAAAACTTCTTTAAGTATTTATAAAATATTTGATGCGGAAATGTCGAGCATTAAAAAATTTAAATATAAGCAAAATCTAATGATTATTATATCAAAAAAAAAAAAAATTACTTTATTAAATTTTAACATAACCAATAAAAAGACTTTTTTCAGTAATTTTATTAAATTATTGCATAATTTGCTGTTTTTTTGACAAGAAATTATTAATTCAGATTGAAATTAAATTCAAACCCTGTTTTTGCTTTTAATAATTTAAATATTATTAAATTTTAATGATCTGATTGACAGAATAAAGATTTCAAAGAGTGCTAAAATTAGATAACATTTGATAACTTATGTTAATTATAGTATATTTTGTATAAATAAATAATTAATACAATTACCAGTTTTAACTAAAAAAGTACACTGATCTGTTAAAATATACTCATGTTGTTAAAATTTCAATTAAATGGTTTTTATTACATTAATAAAATTGCTTCAAATTTAACGTAAATTAATTTTTTAGAACTACAATATATATATATAAGAATAGATATTAAAACAATCATTTTTATTTGACAATTTTTTATTATTTATTATCAAAACAATCTATGAATCTTGCTAAAGTTCTAAAAACTTCTATACTGTAACAGTATATGTGCAGTAAATTATTTGCAGAACCAACATGAGCAATCAACAATTTAATTTTTGTTTTTTAAATAACCCTAATTAAATTTTTAAAAATTACATTTGTTGAAATGAATGCTTTAATTTAATAACAAAATATATACGTAACTTAAAAAAAGTAAAGCTACAAAATATTACAGAATCTATTCAATTAATCTTTAATATTTACTAATACAGTTTACATTGTATATTAAAAATAGAAATAATTTGTCAACAATTAAAATTAATTAATGTTCTCAATTTTAATTGTAATTTATAAAAAAAATTTAAACAAAATTATTAAAAAAATTTAATAATTACATTGTATTATTCATTAGTTGCAGTTATAGTTACATTTAATTGTTTAGTCTTTCTTTTCCAAAAAGTTTTAGTTAATTTAGTCAGAATTCTTGCAATTATTACAAAATAAAATTTTAAATATTAATTAAAAGAATTTCTAAAAATTAAACTGACATATAAAAAGATAAATTATGTTTATTTAAGTTTAAATAATTTCATAAAATGTTTTTATATGTTAGCCAATTAGTATTCTGATGCTAATAAAAATAAATTAAATATTAAACTTAAATGTTTAGTTAGGAAATACTACTGTCTAGTACTTTGTTAACTAAGAGCATACAAAATACATCAAATTATTTACCTGTAAATGTTTAATAAAAGTGCTTTATCTTAATTAATCAATTAATTGTGTTATTTGTAACATGTACAAATTTTGTTTGTAGACATTGATTGGCTAATCTCTAAATCTAATTTATTGATCATTATTTGTGGACACCAGTACTTGAGTTTGTTTTACTTTCAGTTGATTTTTTCTTATCTTTTATTACAATTCTTAATTATTTGCTATACTTTTGACCAGGTAAGGTGCTTTTTTATGTAACTACTTTTTAATTTTTTTTAAATTAAATTTATTTTAATCTGATTACATAATGCTAAATTATATTGCTAAATATATTAAAAACTAAAGTATCTAAACTATCTCGTACTATAAGTGAGATGCGCTAAAGCATTTGTTGTAATATAAAGATATTTAATTAAGTGTTATTTCCAACTAAAATATTTTGTGTTAACTTAAATACTTTTAATAAAATAGCGGTCAATACTAAACAAATTATTTTTTATATTTACTATTGCGCATTTGCCAATATAATTTTGCATTATGTAATTAAATAGAAATTTAAAAATTAAAAAATCAGCAAATAATTAGATGGAAAAACACAATCACTGGTAAAACGATTAGTATTACTAATAATTTATTTAAGAATAAATTCATAATTATATGTTTTCTGCCGTCAGAATCAAAACAAATAAAAATTTATCTCATTATTCAATTTCAAACACTATAAACAATAAATTACAGTCAGCTATGGATTTCAGACCTGGGGTGGGGACCGAAAATTGAGGAATAAAACCAAGAGAGGGATAAAAACAAGGTATAATTTCCAGATAAGGACAGAACTGATGACAGTCTAAAATCTATAGTTGACTGTAATTGAAATTTTGTGGAAAAATAGTACAGTATATATATTATACTAATATTAGTCACTTAATTTCAAACTGGAAATTCGAAAACAATGCATTGGATTGTTATATTTTTTTAATAAATTTGTTTTAATTCAAATTATAATAAATCTTAATATAATCAAAAACAGGTTTTACTTAAATATATATTTTACATAAATCTTATCAATCATTAAATATATTATAACTATAATTTATGATTCAATGTCAGCGAAAAAAACTTTTAGTTTTTGAACAAATGCACATAAATGAGATAATTTACAAATGAATATTGTATTTATAAATATATTATATTTAAATAATAGTTAACTTTAATTTAAATTAACAATAATATTGAGTAATGTTTATGTGTTTCGAATAGAAGTCAAAATATATATAAATTTAAATAAATTTTTGTTTCACTCAGATATTCGATAAAATAACTTTGAAATGAATTTGAAAACCGAATTAAACTTAACAAAACTTCACTTATGGCTGAGTAACGTCTCTTCTTCATCAATGTCTTCGTCAGCCATTTTGATCCTCTGGTCGGTGACATTTTTCGTCGGTTGGGAACCATTAGTCTTCGTCTGGTTTTGTCTCATTTGAACGCTTTCTGATTGCTGTGACTCTAGAAGTCGACTATAATTGCCGTTCAATACAACGGCCGGAGAATTGTCTTTCACTGGTTTATCAGATTTTGACTTTTTAGACCTACAGAGTATTGGAGCGCAACAGCAGTGGTATATAACGGCCACAACTGTTCCAATCAATACAGATATAATAGCCGTCAGTCTGAGTAAGACACGAAACCCGTCTTCCAAATAGGTATGTCCTTCGGCATAGTCTACGTCGAGATCGTTAAGCCAATACCACCAGTTGTTGTATTCAGGCCACGACAACAGCCAAACCCCTCCGACCACAGCCCCGAGCGCTCGGCCGCCACCGAAGTGAATCAGATTTAGTGTATATTGAAGTATAATATGCGGCGAATACTTCTGATATATAGTTCCGGTCGCATAAGTGCTCGCGTTTGGACTTCTTTTGATCAGATGATGACAATAGGATGTGATTCCAATCCAAGCGATTGGAAGACTAAATGCTTCCATCATTTCAAACGGAAGAATTAGCCATTTTGGGTACAGAAGAAAAGATATTCCTCCAAAGCGAAGGCTATAGAAGATGAAGGCGAGTATTATTAGATTAACTCTTCCGACGCCATTAATCAGTGATTTGGCGATGAAAGTGAATGGCGCGGCGGCGCCGAAGGTAGCCGTGAATGTCAGTCCAATCCATAGTTTGTTTGTTCGCATATCGATATAGAATGGATGCAAAAACGTCTCCAATAAACCCCATTCACAGCCCAGGGTTAAGATCAGTGGAAACAGAAATATAAGCCGACAAATGGCCGACTGTTTGGTGTGTTGTCGCGGAAATGATTCCTTTGTCGGCACTATTGGCGCTGTTTTTCCGATTTGTTGAGAGACTGACTTAGAGAGCAAATTGATTGGCGAGAGCGGCATCATTACCACCAGAAAGGCGGTGATTATCACCAATCCATCGAACAGTATGATTGGCGGCGCGTAGTTCGGACTATCGGCTGTAGAAAAGTAGTCAACCAGTTGTCCGGCAATCGGTGGCCACGCAATCATTGGTATCATAAGAGCCCATAATTTTGAAAATCCGCCATAAATTGAATCGAAATCATTAGTCATTGCAATCGAAAGTGCGTCCAATAGTGTGTAAGTCGTAAAGAGCGAGAAGTCAGCCAAAGCTCTGACACCTAAATAGGTATAAAACGTCTGCTTCGGATCCCCTGTTTCTATGAGACAGGGGGCGGGGGGTTTGAGCGGAACATCTTTATCAGCGGCGGTCTTACGTCGATGTCTTAGATTTATCAGACAATAGACATTGCATTCGTGAACAAAGGGACGGCACTGGACGTTGTCGTACAGCTTCTGATTAACTAAGAGTGGAGGCGCCGGTTGGTATGTGCAGGTGGGCTGGCCGTTGAACACCCGATCCACAATGTCGTCGGTGTCGCCTTCAATCTCTGGCCATCTGTCAAATCTCGAGTCAAACTGAATCACATCCGAAGATGATTTGCTTTCGCTCTCATTCTCAGCAACTGTTCTATCCGTTCTTCGGAAGGCCTGGCCTTCGCTGCTGGCGCTGTCTCTGTTGTGGACTGTGGGGGAGATTTGCAAATATAGTGATAATGTGACTAAAACACAGCCAAAAACATACCCAAACACAGGTTTCCCTCCTCATTGTGACCCCGGAAGCAGACATGAAGCGGATACCAGGAGGCGTTGTAAGTGCCACTATAGGGACACTCGTAGGTACAAGCGGTCAGTTGAAAGTTCGAGAAATTAGTTGCCGGTCTCTTCGGATATGTGTGGCACTGGCCCTCCCAATTAGGACACCTCTCAATTCGTAATACACTTTGTGTGCAATCGAAGTATATTTTCGGTTGTCTTTCGGTTATTATGACTTTTGGTACGAATAGAAGTCCCGTATAAGCGATGAACGACAACAACAAACAGAAGACGAGAATCACTTTGTATTTGTTGTATTTGTAAGCGATTGGACCCAAACAGAGCGGACCAATCATACTGATCATTGCCACAATCGAAGTGATCCAGGCCGATTGAATCTTCGTGATTCCGATTTCACGCATATGTGCGCTTAGATATGGCACAACACATGCCAGGGCTGTAATTATCAATTATTTTGTTAACAACTGGATCTTAATTATTGGCCTATTGTTGTATTTAACTCTTACAGTATTATGGCTTATAATATAATGTATTGTACTTTTGAGAAACTTATACTTTAATTGCATTTTTGTCATTCAATAAATAATTGATTTAAATTTGTTTAACCAAACGACAGGTATTTATCAAAGTTAATGAAGTCTTCATTATTTTTAAGTTATAAATCAATCATCGATTAACTCAATCGTTAGGTTTAATAATAGTGTTTTAATAAATAGAATTTAATTGAGCTATAATTTGCTAATCGATTAGACTTGACGGTAGAGTACAAGTGATTTGTTAGGTTTTATTAAATTCTAGTTCTAATGAAATAAAAATATTTTAAGTTTTAAATGATTTAATGATCCAGAAATGTCTGTGAATTTATTGCCCTTTAATTATTTATTTATATTTTGCAATGTTGTTATTTTTGTCATTTAACTGAATGAGAAAAAAAATCAAATAGCTTATCGATATAATTATCATTGGGGCTAAAGTTTTTTAATACATAATTATAAAAGTTTCAGAACTTCTTTTTTATTTAAACATTTATTAGTGTTTGAATTTAATTTGAATTTTATGTTTCTTTGCATAAATTCATGTTTAACATTAAGATTCACATCAAATCAATCATTAAAATTAGATTTGAATAGAATTTTTTCGAATAAAATAATTAATCCTAAAAATAGGGCTTCGATTAGGAGTCTCACGAATTAAAAACTAAATTGTTTAAAATGTTTGTTATTATAAATAATAAAATAGTTTAACATGAGAAGCAATGGGGAGCAAATCTAGCCATTAGTAAAATTAGATAATAAGGAAATATGTGTTGAAATGTATGATTACCCGAATAGAAGAAGCAGTTGACGACATTCAGACCATTCCGTTTGCGCTCTATATTCTTGAGTGACATTATTATTCAAACACAACTAAAGTGAATGACTGAGTGAACAAAACAGATATTTTATTATACTTTTTGTCTTTTGACAATTGACGCCAACGAAGATTATGCACTCAATGTTAGCCAAAATGTTTGAAATTCAGATTTTTTTTCTAACTTCAGAAATGAAAGTCACGATTACTGTTCTCGAAGATAATATTGTCTGAAACACGACAAGTGAGGCACGAGAAGGCAAAGCAGGTGCACAACACTCTTTGCTTCACTTCTAGCCAAACGGTTGAACACAATCCACAATCTTGTTATAATATGTATTGCTATTATTGCTAAGTTTGGATCTACAGTATGGACTAAAACACACGCAATAGTAATAGAAGAAAGAGATAATGCCTTAAAATAAGTCCAAATTTGTTTGAAGACTCCAACTCCATATGATATAAACGTTGCCTCTAATTGAATGTATCCGCTATTAGACCAATATATAAAGTTGAATATAATACGTAAATGGATTTGGTTAATTGGTTTAGACTTTATCTTAAATATTCAAACAATTCTTTTTAATATTTTTCTAAAAGAATTTTTAAACACTAAAGTAAATAAATTAAAAATTTTATATTCATTGCAAGAATAATCTCAAATCACAGCTATCTTTCATCGGATAAATGTGCACTAAAGCGATGAACAAAAATCAGGAATTTTATTATCGACTCAAAACTAGTAATACTTGTAAATAATTTATGCAAAAATACTTTATTGTTATTAATTGAATGTTTTCAATGTTGTTATTATTCAATCAACAGTGTGTTTGACTCAAAGTAATAAATAGAAAATGATTGCTAACTAATGGCACGGATTGTATGGATTTTTTCGGTCAATCCCGAGCCATATCTAAACAGCGATCTCGACTCCAAGGCTATTCGATCCGACACTATGAAGGGTTTGTGTTTTATTGCCTAATTTAATGCTAATTTCTGTATATAAAAACACATTTCGGAATTTGCTTTACAAAAGAAAAATAATTTAGTTTACATCAAGTTTGCAAACATTTTCAAAATTGTTTTATTTGTATTTTTTTTTTATTATTGCATTTATCTCTGAGAAAATCTTTTTTATAATAGCAGACATTCTATAATACAGTATAATCTAAATTTGAATTCATTTGGGAATATCTTAAGTGTTTTTATGCAAAGAGATCGAAATCTCATCAAAAGAAAAATATTTTCCGTTAAAAGTTTGCCCAAAAAATATTTGCGTAACCATTCAAATATATTAATATTTTTAAAATTTTTACAACATTTCAGCTTTTTAATAAAGCTAAAATCCTTAAGTTATTTACCAAAAAATGTAATAATTATTATTAAATCCTTTTATAGAAATAAATTCAACAAAGAATCTATAGAATTGATAAACCTTTAAAACAGTCAGTTTGTAATATAAAATTTTATTTAAAAACATTTTATTTGTATAAAAATATAACAAAAACAAAATAATTATTTTAAATTTAAAAAATTTAATAAAGGCAATAATGACAATTTTACATTTTAAAATGTTTTGAATGTTTTAGTAGGTTTAAAATGTTAATAAAAATCAATAAACGAACAAATTATTTAATTAGACAAATAGGTTAAAATTAATTAAATATTAATAAAATAATGTTATTTTAATGTTCTAAAAGAGACAGTAGAGTGACAAGTATAATTTATTTGCCAATTTATCATGCCAAAAGTATTTTAATTGCAAATATTTGTTTCTTAATTAATAAAGTTGAATACAAAAGAATAATGAAATAATAAAATAAGTAAAAAAGTCAAACAAAATATCATAACTGAGAGTTGCTGTAAGTTCTTAAAAGTCTTTTTTTGTACATTTAAGGGCCAGTTATTATGGCGGAGACACTTGCCTTAACTAATAATATTGTAATAATAATAATAACTTTTACCTTGAAATGGATGAGAATGCGATTGAATGCAAGTGTTAGCCCAACAAACCATACATTGAAAGCTGCAAACAATTTGTGAGTTTAGTTTAGTTAAACTTACACTCAATTCGTAATTCGTGGACTTGTATTAGTCATACTGTTTGACTGTTTGGGGAATTGAATGGAAAACTAAAAGATATATGAATTGGTGAACAAAATTGGAAAGGTTCAATTGTTCGATTGTTTCGAGATTAAGGCACTTGAGTTCAAACTAAAGACAATTTGAGGATTACGTCGGATGACTACTGTTTCAGATGAAGTCATATATCATAAACCGATGAGATTATAGTGACTTTATAAATGTTATGTAGAGTAGAGACTGCAGAGACTGCAGAGAGTGTATAGTGTGTGGAATGTATGACAAGTTGATGAACCACATGAGTGAATGCAAGCACTGCTCTGACTGTACTGAAGCCAATACTACACGACTCACACTCTTCAGATGTGAACAATCGTCAGAAATACCGCACCCAATGGTGCAGTTGCCAGAGCAGGCAGAGCCCGCCAGTCACTCCTTGCATAGTCTGATATTATATTAGCGACTAGAGTCAGTCCAGGCTTCAGCTCAATTTTCAGCTCAACTTTCCTGCTGTTCAGCCAAACAAACAGTTGTAAAAAGTTTTTATTATTATATATCAGAAAAAGTGCATTTAGTTTGGGATTTGTGTTATTTTTATTTGCTGTCCGACTCTCAAAAATACTCTTTCAGAGATTAAACTAATATTTAATCTGTAAATTATGTTTAAATTAATCATTAATTTGGATAATGTATGATAAATTATTTTATTTTATAAAAGTATAAGTTATTCTTATTTTTACAAATATTATTTTACAAGCTAGATAAAATTGTAAAGTCAAACTTTGCACATGTTTTATATAAAACAATTAAAATATCATAAATATACAGTATATACTGTACAGAGTACTGTGTATTTTACAGTATTTTATTTATTTTTGTATTTTATATTTTAATTTTTAAGTTGTCAGAAACAAACTTATTAATATACCAGTTTATGTAAATGTATAAGATTAAATTTAAAATATAAAAAATTTATTGTATAAATAAGCTGTAAAATAAAGTATAAATGATAAAACATTGAAATTTTTTAAAGTTGGTAGAATTTAAAATAAAACTTATTTAAAATATTTTTCATGGCATACACATAAACTAAAACTATTTCAAATTCAAGAAAATTGTTTTTATTATTTTTAACTATTTTAAAATCAAACTGACTATTAAAACTAAAATTAATTATATGCTTAAAAAATAAAAGTTTATATATTATTTGAATCAATTTTTAAAAATATATAAAACAACAAATAAATAATTGGAAGTTATTTCAAATTTGTTCTAAAACTTGGAAGTCAATTTTTTATTTTTGTAAAACTTATAATTGCAATCTTCACAAACACATCAATACGAGACTTAATCAATTAAATTCTGTCTTTGAATGAATTTTTTTTACTTTTAATCGTTTCTAATCTATGTTTCAGAAGTGAATTATGTGAGAAATATAATCTATAAATATTTGTCGAGAATTGATACAAAATATAAATAAGAAACTGTCCGAATGTTTAAGGGAATGTCTTAGATATATTTTTCTCTGGTCTTAAACCAAACATAATCATTTATCTAGTGCTATTTTTTACTTGTTTTGATTACATGTTAATTGAAATAAATTTTCAATTCAGTGCTCAACACAATCAGTCAATGTTCATGAAATAGCGATAAGTTTAGACGTTTTTCTCATTAACTTTCGTTTTTCATTTCACGTATTTCTGTTACACGAATGCGATCTAAACGAACAGAATATTATATTTTCAAGATATACCTTAAAGTTAGAGTTGTAATACTCGTTCATATACTGTATACACGTATATTCCCATAATATTGATATTATGTTTCTTTCCAACTTGATTATTGATTTAAGCAATTGAGATTTTATTAAATCTATTTTTAAAAATAGTTTTATTAATTATAAATTATGTTTACATTCATAATATTATATGAATTTTAAATATTGTAAACATAAAATGTTTTATATTTATCAGTTTAAATATTATAAACAATTATATCAATTTATAACACAGTATATGCAAAAAGTTGTACAAACAGACCATTAAATTGAGACAAGAAATAAATATTAATGACCCCCAGCTCTACAAATGAGTGAGGAAATTTCAATATTTTTCTTTTATATCTATAACTGAATTATTAGTGTAAAACGCAAAACTTATTGTCATTATGTTTGGGCAAAAAATATATAACATTTGTACGAAAATAATGAATTGACTAAATACGATAGAAACTGTAAACTGGTTTTCAATTTCACTTTACTTTTTTAAAGTTTTATAACAACTAAACAACTGCCTTAAGTCAAATGAGAAGATGTTTTTATTTGTTTCCAATGATTATATAAAAACGGATTCATAAAATCGAATAATTAGTTAATTGAAAATAGAGAACAGAGAACCTGAAACTATATAAAAAGGATTTTATTGATAAGTTGAAATATTCCGACAAACAAAAATTTTTTACTCTCAGGAATACTATTCGCAAAGAGTTAATTAAAGAGTTATGTAAAGATTTAAACAGAATTTTCCAATCTAATCTGATTTTTCAATGCAATGACCCCTAAGTTCTTTGTTATATTTGATTTACTATTCAAACCTTTTTAAAAACATATCTTCAGTACAAAAATGATTGCTTCACCTAAACTGGAAATGAATGAATGAATGAATTGGTTTTAATTTGTTGTTTTGGCGCTGTCTTCAGACCTAGAGGTGACCAAACTCTTCGGCGCAGGGAGTATAGGGCAAGCATTTTAAGCTAATGTTCTTTAAAGCTCAGCGGGAATTGCAAAGAAATATTTTAATATATGTGCCTAAAAATGTTTTGTTATTAAATACAAATATTGAATATTTTCCATTAAACCCAACTCAGGCACTACAGTATAGTTCCCTTTGAGTACTCTATTCAGAAAAGTCAGTAATAACAGCCATTAGACACATGTTATCGTTAAAATTTAATACTTCATAACTCATAACTTCAAAACTTTTATTTTAAACTATTCTCTAAATTTAGCATGCATGACTGCAAATGATCGTGATTTGCAGCACTAGCCGGGTCAGTTCCATTTATTCATTACAGTTGAGAATGCTAATAAAATTATTTTATAAACTAAAATATTTTCTTATTATTAATTTTAGTGTTTATATTGTTTTAATTCATTTTATCCTCTATTTGTAAAACTTTGCCAAAGTTGTAATTATAGCGATTTTATTGTTATTATCGATAGTTACGTAATTTTAAAAATATTTTTAAGATAGCACTGAATGCCTAATTGTTGTTCTGCATAATTATAAAACTTTTAATTAACGTGAGTTTTGAAATTAGATTCGTTTCAACTCAACATTTATTATACAACTTTATTATTAGAAACAAAGACTTGATTAGCATTTTTCATACCAAACCAAACCGGAGATGATTTCAATTGATGTTATGAACTACAGTACGTCTCACTGTTTGAATAATAATTGATGCAAATTTTAGCAATCCGAAAAAACAATAAAAATTTTGTATAATAAAAAGTTTCCTTAATAAAAAAACTTTTAAAATTTTTTTATCAAATAAAGCATTGTTTTTAGATTTTTAAATTTTACTCTTGCTTTTAATCACAACTATTAAACTATGACTAGTTTACACAAGTCCAATTGGTCTTAAATTTAAAGTTAAGTAGCTTAATATGATACTTTTATGTAATGTTTTTATTGTTTTATTTTAAACCTGACTTTTTTTTTAAAAAAAAGATAATTATTTAAAATTTAAGTTTGATATATAACCAGGGTTATGCTTTGTCATTAATTATACATTCGATTCAGAAAACAATAATATATTTATCAAATTCTGTCGGATATCATATCAAATAATATTTTATATATAGTTTGTAATTAAAGCTATTATTGTATTGATTGTACGTGAATTCGTGCTCAAAATCGACATTTTAATTTTAAAGTTTTTAAACTATTGTGTTGCTATTTTTAATGAATATTTGCTGCTTCCACTATTTACTGTATATCTTAATTGAAAATAAGCAAAACATTTAAACATTGGTCTAACATGTAAGTTTGTAAACCATTAGTAATGTAAATACAGTACTATATAAAACATATAATTTATATTTTAAAATATTTAATTAGACATTCAATGCGATGTATATTAGGGTCTAATGCAAAAAACACATATTAATTTGCTTAATATATAGCTATTTAGATAAGAGTTATGTTTAAAACACTATAATGTTTGCCATATAAATGTCAAATTGATTTAAATATGAATGGATTTGAATTTAATAGAAAAGCATTATATATATACTCTGTATATTATATAATAGTGTTGACGTATGTATTAATATAAAAAAGAATTCAATTTCGAAACTTTTATCATCTTATGCGTCAACTTTTCTAATTGAAAAACTTAATCTAAACTTCAATATTTGAATCTATTGTTATATTGTCTTCTATTTCAGATGTAATCAGTGTTCTGTCAAATTCAAAACTCTTCAAACAATACTATTATAGCAATAGATTCGGGGAATTCATAAATATTTGAAATTCTGATGCACTCACTGATGAAGGAGTGGTGACATCTGTTTATCTTGAGAAAGCGGTAGAACAACAAGTTGTCGAAAACTGGTTATCTATTTCCAACCAATAGACACAAGTTATGTCAAATAACGCCAAAAGGCTTTTTCAACTATAAAGCTGACGGAAGTCGTAGTAAGTCATGAATCGATTATTAAAAGGTATTTATTTACCGATTTTTAACTCTTAAATACATAAAAATAAAACTTTTTTTCAATCTATAAATCATTCGAATATCAATCGAAGCCAACAATCGATGGATTAAATCGATTAATAAGTTTCGACAAACAGAACAATTCGTGAATTCGTTTCGACAGAACTGGTCGACAACTAAAGCCATAATAAATGATGAATTGGAATCGATTAGAAGTTCTGGAGTTTGGAAAGCGGAACGAATTATCACTTCGAGACAGGACTCACACATCAGTGTTGAGGGAAAGACGAAGAAAGTCATCAATTTTTGTGCCAATAATTATCTCGGATTATCGGTTAGTTTTGTTTTAACAAGTTTTGTGTTAATAACTAAATCCGTTAATTAATATATTTAGAGTAATTCAGAAGTGATTAGCGCTGCCAAAGAAGCGCTCGACAAATATGGTTCGGGTCTGAGCTCTGTTCGATTCATTTGTGGCACTCAAGACATCCATAAAGCGCTCGAATCCAAAATCTCTAAATTTCACGGACGGGAAGATACGAGTAATTCATTTATTAATTTGTATTTTCAATTGTAATAATTACTTACTTTTTCTTCTTTTCAGTTTTATACGCGAGTTGGTCAGTGTTTTAGCTGTTTTTCTATTCCTTCCATTCCCTTCCGTTCCCTTCCATTACCTACTATTCTCTCTATAATTATCAGTAGAACTGTATAAGTATTGAATGCAAACAATTAGAATCGAGTTATTCTTTAATTACATTGGTTTGGCTCTGGCCATAAAACGGGCCATTTATTAGTCGCACAAATAATTTATTAATTTATTTTTCAGTAATTACTGCAAACAATGCTTTGAATTTATATAATTTAGCGGATTTAGCAAACAATGCCATTATATGTTTGAATGGCTTTCAAATTATTTCAGTTTAATTGAGTTCACGAAAAGGGCATTAAAGTCGATGTTCTAATACCTTAAGTGATTCGACACTAATATTATTTGAAAATAACTAAAACTATATTCTTATTCATTTAAAGAATATAATAAATTTCAATTCGTTTATAAATTTATTGTTAAACCAAATTAATTAAAACCAATTTATTCTGTTTTCAAGTTTCGACGCAAACGCCGGTCTATTTGAAGCGCTTCTCTCAGCCGAAGATGTGATCATTTCTGATGAACTAAATCACGCGTCGATTATAGATGGAATTCGATTGAGTAAAGCCCAGAGATATCGATACAAACACCGGGATATGTCTGATTTGGAACTCATTCTGAAGAACAATCAAAAGGCCAGAACTAGACTAATAGCAACTGATGGCGTGTTTAGTATGGATGGCAACGTCGCGCCCCTCAACACGATCTGCCATTTGGCCCAACAGTACAACTCTATAGTGTTTGTCGACGAATGTCACTCAACCGGCTTCTTCGGCCCCACCGGTAGAGGCACTGAAGAGCACTTCGGTCTCAATGGAAGAGTCGATATAATCAATTCGACTCTTGGAAAGGCATTGGGAGGTAAGTAAGTCTCAACAAAAATATATATACTCTAAAACTTTTAGTTAGGAATTATAATTCTGTGCCTCTAATGCCGTATATTGTTATATACTTTAATAATTAAGATTAAGTGGAGAGGATGGGGAGGGGAGGGGAGGAGAGATTAGTCTAATTCTAAAAATGTACAGAAGCTGTAAAGCGAAAAATTATAAAAATTTTGCTATTAAATAAAAATGTTGATTTTAACAATAGGATAATTTTTTATTATTTTTGTATTTTATTACTTGTGTATTTTTAATATTCAGTTTTAAACTACTATTGAACTTAAAATTTATTAGCAAATTATATTTTTAAACTTGTGTTTATAACCAATATTTTGATTAAAATAAAAGTTTAAAATAAAAATCAGATAAATTGATAAGTTTTAAATAATTTTATTCAAATTTATGATTACAGTATTATTTATCAAAGTTTAAAATAAAAACTTTTATTTATTTAGAGTTTTGATGTTGTGAGAGCACATATTTAAAATTTAATAAGAATTTCTTATTTTAATCACAACTTTGATTAACCACAATCTGCAAACTGTTTAAAGAATACTGCAGATTGTGGTTAATCAAAGTTGTGATTAAAAGTAAGAAATTCTTATTAAATTTTAAAAACTTTTATGTTTTTCCAATACTTGAACTTGAATATACCGAATGATTGTAATTATTTTATACGGAATGAAAGTTAAAAAATAAAATGTACAATCTATTTATAATTGGGTTATATAGCAAAATTTGCGTAACTTTTCGCTTTACAACAGACAACACATTGTACGCTACGGTTCATAAATATATAGATATATGTATTGCCTAAAAGCCAGTCAATTCTTCACATTATCTCCATTTAGGCGCAGCCGGCGGTTACACCACTGGCCGGAAAGAACTGATAGATTTGCTGAGACAAAGGTCAAGACCTTATCTATTCTCAAATTCATTGCCGCCATCAGTGGTCGCGTCCGCCTCTAAAGTATTCGATTTATTGCAACTAAACTCTTCGTTAACACAAAAAGTCGAACAAAACACTAAACTATTTCGAAATCAAATGAAAAGTTTTGGTTTCAATCTATTGGTTCGTTATTTACAAACTTTCGCTGTTTTTCTAATAAATAGCAATAATTAATCAATATATTTGTCTAAAGGGCGATAACCACCCGATTTGTCCGGTTTTCATCGGTGACGCCCGACTGGCCTCGACTTTCGCAGACGAAATGCTCGGTATTTAGACAAATGCTTATAAATTCCAATCATATACTGATTATCATGTATTGATTCAGTTTATTGATTAATTTGAATAGAAAATGGCATTTATGTCATTGGCTTCAGTTATCCAGTCGTTCCCAAAGGAAAGGCTAGAATTCGGGTTCAGATATCAGCCGCACATTCGACTCAAGACATCGAACAAACAGTCGATGCGTTCGTCAAAGTCGGCCGAAAACTTCAAATAATTAAATGAATCGACAGTTCGGCAACTCTTCCTCTACCGGTGTCTCAAACTATTGGTTAACTTTTAAATTAGTTTTTTATATAAATAAATATTTTAATTAACTATCAATTCAACCAAAAATAGTTTATTAATTATTAAAATAAAAAACAGAAATAAAATGCATTTTATATGAAATCATAAATTAAATGACATTTAAATTGAATTAAACCTAATTTAATAAACCTATTGATCACAAGATTTTTTGGTCGGTTTCTCCACTTCTTTGCCATTCAACTGCTTGAGATGTCCGAACTTGCGGTCAACCCATTCCTCGTGTTCTTTGTTTGTCCACAACTTCTTCTGATTGTCTGAAAGTTTAAGCGATTTGTTTGACGACAAACCACTCATTGGTTTCACTGAATTGCGATTCGCGTTCAGACAATCCATTCGCGACAATAGAACCGATCGATTGGCCAAAGAGTTCATCAGAGATCGAGTGGCCATTGCTTCGAATTAGAGGTTAACTTACTTCGACACTACGTTATATGTTTGACTCAATTGAATTGAATTGAATTGAATTTATCTGAACTGAAGGCAGAGAGCGGTTGAAAGATAGTGAGAGAGCGTTGTCTGGAGTCTAGACTTAAGTCAGGAGTGAAGAGAGAGTCAGCTCTTGATTCTGATATGTAGTATCAGTTGGACTTAACTCGTGGCTAATCAACGGAAAAATACCTAATCTTTGAACTTTGAGTCTGACGTCTCTTTGAGGTATAGTAAACGTAAAGCACCGGTAGTTGTGATGTAATAGTGAAAGCGCTTGCGTTATTCAAAGTTCAAATGTGAATCATTAGAGTCGTTCTATTTTATTAACGGAATTTAGTCAAACATACGTTTATACGTCTATTTGAGTTAGCCCTGCGATTACTGATAGAGTGCTATTAATGCTAAGCAGTTTGAGACTAAATTCCGATAATATAATAGAACGGCTCTAACAGTAATACTGTATCCGTATTGCACTCAATAGACCAAACGTGGCTTCTCTCCAATCAGACATTTACTACAGTTCTCGTCATATTTTATACATTATTTATGTTATTTTTATTATTATTTATAAACTAACTTTTTAAATTTAATTTTTTTTTAATAAATAGATAAACCAAACTTAAACTAAATATTAGAATCGTTTTATTTTAATAAATTAAAGTAATTAATAAAGTTTTTAATTTAATTCATATTAAAATAAGTTAAATAATTTGATTACAATTTAACTATTATTCATAAATAACTAATAATATATTACATTAGTCTAACCCTTCGGCCCCTTATGGTTGGCGATTGTGAAATGTAATACGACTTCAATAGACTTTAATATGAAACCAATTCACGTGTTTTCTCCACATATTGTTATCTAAACTGAATTTTATATTTAACTAATTATTTATTTATTTATTAATTTGACTGAAATTATGGAAAATTCATTTAATGAACAAAACTTATTGGAGAAAAAGTTAACTCAATTGGAGGACCGGTTCAGACAATTAGAGCAAAACAATGATAGCTCTCTTGGAAGCGAAGAGTTTGACTCAAATCGTATGTCTATTGAATGGTTTGAACCTATTCTGACGTAACGTAACGTAAACTACATTTGAATTATAGCCGAATTGAGTGAACTTCGAGTGGAAAACACGAAACTTAAGTATAGATTAAGTATTTTGAATAAAGCGATTGAAGACGAGACCAAACGACAGACTCTAAGACTAATCAATTCAGTCGACACTACCTCTACAGCTAAGACTAAGACTAAGACTAAGACTAAAGGTTTGTTCAATTGCTTTGAGATTTAATTGATTTCTAATTGAAATGAAATTTTAATTATAATTAGAATCGAATTTAAGTGAAACTAATAGTAAGAAAATGAGTGTCGAATCAGTTGAAGAAAATGATGGAATGAATAGTGTTTTGCATTCGATTCGACAATTGTTTGGAATAGCGATTCGGGAGGCGTTCCCAAAGCTGACTAACGCTCCACTTCTAGTGTCGCGTTCAGATCACGCGGACTACCAGTGCAACAGTGCTCTGCCGTTAAGCAAATTTATTGCCGACAAACGACTGACCCCTCGCGATGTGGCCAACACTTTGATCCAACATTTGCCCCAAAACCCAATGATCGGCTCTGTAGTGGTCGCCGGACCCGGATTTGTCAACATATCGCTCGACAAACAGTTTGTTTCGAATTGTATTCGAAATATAGTCATAAATGGGGTTAAAGTGAACCGATTGGCCAAAGAGAGCAATAATCGGGTAGTGATCGACTACTCTTCGCCGAACATCGCCAAAGAGATGCATGTGGGCCACCTCAGGTCGACCATTATTGGGGACAGTATTGCACGACTGCTCGAGTTTGTGGGAATGGATGTGCTTCGCATCAATCACGTCGGCGATTGGGGAACTCAGTTCGGAATGCTTTTGGCGCATCTCATACAGAAGTACCCGGACTATGCTTCCAGTCCTCCACCCATTGCCGACTTACAGGCGTTCTATAAGGAGTCGAAAAAGCGTTTCGATGACGAGCCAGAGTTCAAGGCCTTGGCCTATGACACCACTGTTCGACTTCAGGCCAAAGAGTCCCAAATGATAACCGCGTGGACACAGATCTGCGATATTTCCCGCAAAGAGTTTAAAGAAGTTTATAAAATACTCGACATTTCGGACAAACTGACCGAACGGGGAGAGAGTTATTACCACCAATTGATGCTCGAAGTGGTCAAAGATCTGGAACAAAGGAATCTGTTGGTTGAAGAGGACGGACGGAAACTACTGTTCCCTTCGGACAAAGCGTTGCCGCCGTTCACAATAGTGAAGTCCGACGGAGGGTTCACTTATGACACATCAGATATGGCTACCATTAGACAGCGCATCGAACAGGAGAGGGCCGGACGACTGATATATGTGGTCGACAACGGCCAGGGCCAGCACTTTCAGATCCTTTGGAATTGTGCTGCTATTGCCGGCTATTATGATCCAAACAGAGTCCGGTGCGAACACATTGCGTTCGGCGTTGTTCTCGGTTTGGATTGATTTGTTTTTCTATTTATTGTTTTTTTTTTCTCTTTTCTAACCACCGATTGTCTTGATTTTAGGCGAAGACAAAAAGAAGTTTAAGACCCGCTCCGGTGAAAACATAAAGCTTAAGGAATTGATAGACGAAGGACTGCAGCGATCTCTGGCCAAACTGGTTGAAAAAGGTAGGGATAAAGTGCTGACACCGGAAGAGCTGAAGGCGGCTCAAGAGGCGGTTGCCATCGGTTGCATCAAATACGCAGATCTGAGTCACGACCGAAACCACGAATACGTGTTTAGCTTCGACCGAATGCTCGACGATAGGGGCAATACTGCCGTATATTTGCTATACGCGCTCACAAGGATCAGGTCTATCATCAGAAACGCTAATTTGAACCAATCTGTGCCCGAATTGGCCCGAAATACACCTAAACTCGATTTAGAGCACCCGAGGGAATACAAATTAGCCAGGTTCATACTTAGGTTCGCCGAAGTGATCCTTCAGATCGTTGAAGACCTCTATCTTCACACTCTTTGCGGCTATTTATTCGAATTATCGGTTGTTTTCAGTGAATTCTACGATCAGTGCTATTGTATCGAGAAGTCAGTCGAAGACAACGTTCAGAAAATTACTGTTAATTACAATCGAATTATTCTATGCGAAGCCACCGCTCGGGTCATCGAGACTGGACTCGATTTACTCGGCATTAAAACAGTCGATAAAATGTAAAATTAGTTTATTTTCAAAATATTTTTTATATAAACTAATGATTAATTCGATAATTATTTACAATTTTTATTAATAAAAAATAAAACTTTTATTATATACCAAAAATAAAATTGATTTTAATTTAAATTATTGATTGAATTAATTAATTTAATCCCAAATACTGTCTATTTGTGGCTCTAGTTTAGAACCGATGGCAGACTTTCTTCGGTTTCGTTTCTTTTGATTTTTAGTCAATTTTTGTGATTTGTTTTCAACTAAATTAGTGTTCGAATGATCAGAAGGTCGGAACCAATCCATAACTGAATAGCTCGGGTGGTTGTCGTCATCCCAATTGTCTTCCGTCGCCTCTTCATCACAAGATTCAGGTTTAGACACAATTTGCGGTTCAATTGCTTTAACTTTTGAATTAATGGTTGAGTCGACGACAGAGCTGGAGCTCTGCTGTTGTTGTTGTTGTTGTTGTTGGTAATCAAATCGGTCCCTCACGTGCTGTCGGCCATCGGGACAGCACTTGACATGAGTGGCGAACTCATGTCTGGCCATACGATGGGATGCGTTGTAAATACAAACCGAAAACTTTGACTCAATTTTCTTTTCGCATTCAATTATGTGTTTTATTTGGTTTCTAATCGCGATTTTGTGGTTCTTATCGAATGGACATTCAATCAATAGGTCTTTGTGTTGCGTAAATGTGGCCATCGATTGCTTTTTTAATCAGATTTTAGACTTAACCACAAATTGTCATCTTTTCAGTCAAACAATGGTTTAAAATCGTTGCATCACTTTATAAATACTTAAAGTTAAGTCCATATAAAATGTTTTACAAATATTTTTATTTTCGCTAAGATTTTGAATTAATATTTTTTTAAATCTATGCTTAACTCAAAACGTTATTTATTTTCAGTGATACAAATCTCAAGACATGCGCACAAAAGCGATTAAAGCATTGAAATTATGGCCGCATTTCATGCATTCGGTTGTGGTCTGCGGTCAGTCATCAACAGATCTAATCTAAACAATAAAAAGCGAATTATAAGTCAATTCAATCGTCTGAAGAGTAGTTCCAATTTGAATACATCACAACTGAATGCCAACCAAATTAGCGAAATATCACTTTCGGAACCAATTCCAGGTCTCGACTCGAGTTGAGTCTTCACTTCGACATTAAGTCTTAACTGAGTTATGATTCGTTTAGGTTTTCCGACGCCATTGTTCGCCACAATCACTAATGAGGACATCGAGACCAAAGTGTCGACTCTGAGCAATGGTCTTCGAGTGGCCTCACAGAACAAATTCGGACAGTTCTGTACAGTCGGTGTGGTTCTAGACTCGGGTTCGAGGTATGAGGTCTCACATCCGGCCGGTATTTCCCACTTCTTGGAGAAGTTGGCCTTTAATTCAACCGTCGATTACAAAAACAAGGATCAGATTATGCGCTCTTTGGAGAAGTTCGGCGGCATTTGCGACTGTCAGGGCTCGAGGGATACCCTCATCTACGCGGCCTCTCTTGACTCCCGGGGCCTCTCCTCTGTCGTCCATCTGTTATCTGAAGTTGTCTTAAGGCCTAAAATAACGGCCGAAGAGATTGTTTTGGCGAAACAGATGATTGAATTTGAATTAGAAGACATATCTATGAGACCGGATCCGGAGCCTATCCTTTTCGAACTGATCCATTCGGCCGCTTATCGCACCAACACATTAGGTCTGCCCAAACTCTGTCCAATTGAATCGTTTGCACTCATTGATCGACACATTATATTCGATTACATAAACAAGTATCACATCCCGAGCCGTATGGTATTGGCCGGAGTGGGTGTAGAACACGAAAGGCTCGTCGAGTTAGCCGAACGATATTTCGGTGAAACTAAACCGATTTGGACTCAAGACCCGAGTCTTGTCTCCAATAAAGTAAATGCACCCGAAGTTGACAACTCTTTAGCTCAATATACGGGTGGAGTAGTGGCTGTAGAGAAGGACTTATCGAATGTTAGTTTAGGTCCGACTCCTATACCAGAATTAGTTCATTTTGTGTTAGGCCTCGAGAGCTTCTCTCATCAGGACTCGAATGACTTCATCCCTATCTGTGTCCTCAATATGGTTATGGGCGGCGGCGGCTCGTTCTCGGCCGGCGGGCCCGGGAAGGGGATGTACACTCGATTGTACACAAATGTATTAAATCGGTTCCATTGGATGTATAGCGCAACGGCCTATAATCACGCCTACAGCGACTCCGGCCTGTTCTGCATCCACGCCTCCTCACATCCCTCACAGCTCAGGGATTTGATTAATGTTATAATCGGCGAAACTATTAATATGAGTCGAAGTATTTCTGAGGAGGAGTTAAAGCGCGCGAAAACACAACTTAAGTCAATGTTATTAATGAATTTAGAGGCCAGACCTGTCATGTTTGAGGACATTGGGAGACAGGTGTTGGCCAACGGTCACCGAAAATCCGCTAATTTTTTCATCGATCAAATCGATAGAGTGACCGACGAAGACATCAAAAGAGTTGCCACAAAACTAGTCCGAAGCCGGGCTTCTGTGGCCGCGTTGGGAGATCTGAAGCAATTGCCGCCAATTGAAGACATTGAGACCGCTCTGAACAGCAGAGACGGCCGAATACCTCAGAGGTTCACACTTTTTAGGTAATGATTTAATTTAGTTTAATTCAATTTTGATTGTATTCTCTTTTATTCATTGAATAAAATCAAATTCTCTATTAAATCAAATTCAAATTCATTTCTTTTTAAAATTAATATAAATTAAATGTAATTTTATGTTCACTTGAATTGATTCAAAGTTTTACTCAAATCTATTTTTTCGATAATAACTTTGAATTTTATTATTCTTTTTCAGTTTGTCTTCAGTCAACAAATTTAAAAGTTTATTCAATTAAGTTGATTGAATTGAATTGAATTGAATTTTAAGAAAATTATGTTTTTAACTAATTTTCTATTATTTTGTATTAAATTTTGACCTTTTTTCATAATTCTGTTGAATTAGTTATAAGTCCGAAATAAAATAACTTTTATATACTTTATAATTGAGATTAAAATTTTGAAATTATCTTTTTATCTTCAATAAAAGATTAATAATTACTATAAATGTACAGGCTAAACCGTTTATAATTTTGTTTTATAGAAAAATCATCAGACTCATTTCCTTTTTTCGGAATTGTATTTATTATTCGAAATATATTTTTACGAACAAAGTATCAAAACTAAACTCAAGAGCTTTCGAAGTATTAGATGAAAATTTGAATATTACCGTATATTCAAAATGTATTCAATTAAAATCAATAATATTTTGTAATGTTGGCTAAATTTTTTAAAATAGATTTTAAGCTAATACAGTATAAACTCGATTTTAGCAATTGCTTGGTGCTTTGAAAAATCATTGATAAAATTGAATTTTGTTACATTATAACCACATTGTTTGCGCTATAATTAAGTTTTGCTATAATCCGATTTGCTAACATCGAATATATACTGTATTTACTGATATTTTTAAAAATAAATTTTATAAACATAAAATTGTACAAAATAATTTTAAAATAATTTTTTCTTGGATTTCAATTAAACTCAAATTTTGAGTAATTGTCAAAATTTTTGTATTCTTTTAAATATATGAATAATTTAATAAATGCTTATAAAACTGCATTGTTTGGGCAAATCGTATATTTAAATAATTGATGTCAAGAGAAGTTGAAGCGAAAGACATCGACGAAGAGTTTTGTCTCGAATTTGATTTATGAAGAATTAGGTCAATCGATCTAATGAAGGTTTGAATGAATCGAATTTTGATAAAGGCTTACCATGTTATTATCAATAGTACTGTAGTTATGTGGCATTACGTCAATTATATTAAATTTTATTCTCTGATAATTTATAACTGACTGTTTGAATGTTATTTTATATTATTATTATTCAATTTTCATCATAAATAAGAAGTATAGTCAGTGTTATGAAATAATACTGGTTTAAACATACTAGTTAAACATAAATATACTAGTTTAAAGTAAATCAATGAATAACAAAATGTAAATAATTAAACATTTGATTATAAAAATGTATTTATTGTTCATTTATTTTCAGACATATTCAAACATATTTGCTAGGTACAGTACAGTAGCTTCTGTAAGTTTAGGAAAATCTTTATTTTTGTTTGTTATTTAATTAGAAAATAGAAGCAAATTGTTTAAAACTATAATAAATTGATTTTTTTAATAAGTGTTTTGTTTTTAAATTACAGGCCTTTCTGTCTACCTATGTAACTTTTAGAATAAAAACAAAATTACTGTGACAAAATAAGACAAAATTGTTATAAATTACAATAACTTAATGTGAGTTGAATTAAGAGAGAAATGATAGATAATTTCACTTAAAATTTGTTTTTATTATTGAGATGTTTCTGGTAAATATTTTTAAAAAATTTTATTTTATAACTAGCATTAATATTCAAAAGTTAAGATAATAAAAATTTTTTCAAAAAAAACAACCAAGAATGTTCAATTTGTATGAGTTACAAATATTGCATTTATAGATTTGTAGTACTGGTAAAAATTTCTCTATGTCAAAATTTCAAAAAATTAAATTACACGTATCTAATTATTTTTAGCAATAAACAATTTGTATATTTTTTATTTTTTATAAACATGGCAAATTTTTCTGTACAAATTTTGATGTATCATAAAAGACTAAGTTAAAATTTTTAAAATTTCTTTTTATGATTTGTGCTTACCATAATTTCATAGTTGTAAAAAAAATTTCAACTTAATATGACCAAGCACATTTGAGTAAATTGCGTTTAGGCTTGGGAGTTAATTTTGGCGACGACTGTATATATATATTTGGAGGAAGGAAGGGAGGAAGGGAGAGGGGAGGGAGAGAGAAATTCAAACAATATGGACCTGTTGCTGACAATTATTTTAGTTTATTGATTACTCACATAAACTCAGAACAGATTCTACAGCAGGGATCGAGAACGGGGGGATCAGGCAAAAATCCTCCCTGATTTTGAAAATTTGCATTTATCCCCCCCTAGCATTTGGTCCGAGAAAGGGTACCCCCCCCTCGACGTTTTGCCCTCGGCCGGCAAATTTTTTGGGTTTTTTGCCCAAAATTAGGAAATTTTCCCTAAATTGGTGCTAAATCCGGTTTAAATC
>JAQFXP010000673.1:0-25942 GCA_034693685.1 Belba bartosi
TGGTTTATTTAAAAAAAATAATAATTAAAATATTAGTTGTCGGGTAGAATGGTAAACACTTTTAATATGGTTTATTTTAAAAAAAATCTTATATTACAATGCATAAGCAATAAAACCAAAAAGGCCTCTAACATGCCCAATTGCGGCTAAAACTAATATATTACCGGTAATAGTTATCTTTTAATTGGTTGAAATGTGCCAAAAACAGAGAACAGAGAACAGAGAACAGTGACTACGTTTGTTAAAGCCGTGAACGAGTAAAGGCCAGTATTGATGGTTAGTATAACTGACTTAATTGAATAGAATCTAATGCTTCTTTGCTTAACAGGTAAATACCTCGAACTATGAATGCGTTGTTATATTCGGTGTCGAAGATATGATGAGTTGTCTCGAAACTAAAATTAAAACAGATTGCGATCTAAATAAAAACACTATAACTGTAATCGCCTGTCGTTTCCCGTTTGCCAATTGGAAACCGGTTGAGTCGGTTGGCTCTGGTATTGATACCGTTTGGTCCTATCGCTATCCGAATGCTTTAAACTGACCGTAAGTTTATTTTTAGTCATTTCGAGACTTATTCTACGAAAAGCATACAATAATATCTAACTAAAAGTTATGCAAACATTTTGATCGAATCACTGCTTAATTAGTCATTACTAATGGGTAGTGAGTAGTAGAGCCCGGATTGACGGCTAAAATTATCATGTTAATCGATTCACAACTACCAAGTAATAAATAGAGACAATTTCTCAACAAAATAGTTATAATTATTCTTTTAATTTTATAATTTATTTTTAATTTTTAAATTTACAAACTTTAAAAAATATTAATTTAAAAATTATTAAAATTTAAATAATAATAATTTTCATATTCTTTAGAAAAAAATACTATTATTTTAGTTTTAAAAATGTTTTTAAATCGCAAATAAAATCCAAATAATTTACTCAAAAATTAAAATATGTTCAAGGTAATTATTACATTTAAATATTTTATTTAGAGTTTAATAGACTAAATGGAATTTAAAACAAAAGATGAAAATTCAAATTAAAGTTAAATCTATAAAATTATTTAAATAATTTTTGATTATATTATTTTCGACTTTATTATTATAGATAAATATTTTCAATTCTATTATTTTAGTTATTTGTCTATGTATTTGCATTTATATTTATATTAAATTACGGTGGCTATAATTATTAACCCCTGTGCGTCGGAGGGTGCCCTGATTACAAAAATGCTCTTGTCACAGCCTTGTTAATATTATTAAAAATATATAAATAAAATAAATATATATTTTGTTTAAAGATAAAAGTGTTTTGCCTAAAGTGATTGAATGTGAAAATAATAATTATTTGCGATTTAAATACATTTTTAAAACTAAAATAATACTTTGTTTCTAAAATGATTTACCGTTATCTCTCTCATAAAGTTGCATGCAATAATATGTGAATTTAACAGAGGGGGTGCAGCTACAGTATATTCGAATAGAGTTGCGTCTGTTTTTGAGACATAAGTTGACCTTTTATTTAATTTATAAAACGCTATAAAAAGTTCTAAAATATTTTAATTTAAAACTTTTTCTGTTTGTTTAAATCAATTCATTTTCTGTTTTCACAAAAACAAAAGTAATTTCAAAACAATGTCTCAATACTTGCAATCAGATCATCAAATCATAAATGATTTAACCGAAGTTTTGATATAAGAGTCTCGATTCAACTTAAGATATACTCTAAGAGCCAATGAGTACAAGCGATTCAAATAATAATTAATTTCTATATTGTGTTCAATTATTTAGTGAAATTTTCTAATTTGATGCAAAAATTAAAACTAAATCAATAAAATTTAATAATTACAAATAATTTGTTGACGTTACGCCTATTTCTACCCAATTTATCACTCGGTAGTTGTGAGCACGTGATTGTGTTCGGGTAGTAGTCATATCATGATTTTGCCGTCAATCCGGACATTGATTAGAATTAATAAATAATAGATATAACCGAATAAATAGAATTTTTATTCAGATATCAAAGCGCTTTAAATTTAAAACATTATTATTTTTATTTATATTTGCTTTTAAACATTTGATTGGTTTAATTTGAGCGGAAATAAACCGGAATATAATTTAATTATGGCACTTAAGTGTATTTTAGTTATCACTAAATTACATAGTTAATAATTTCTTAATAAAACGCATTCAAAATATATGTAATTAATTAATAAATCCAATAAAAGCATTAATTTTTGCGAATTATAATAATTGCAATGTTTTATAGCGATACTGTAGTAATGAATGACTTAAATTAAATTATTATTAATAAGTTTATATTTTGATTGGTTTTCTGACTATAAATGCTTATATGAGATCTTATTTCACTATTGATTGTTGGGATTCAGTCAGTGATTTGTTCCAAATCGAGCCATCTCTTAGTCGACTGTTCTAAGCCTTGCAACTCGACACTGGCCAGACCTATGATCTTATTCTTCTTTTTGAATATATGGGACGAACTGAGTCGCGAATAAACGACGATTTCCAGTCCATTCCACTCGGAATCAATTTTCAGTTCAAAGCTTTCCAAATAATCAATATTTAAGTTAGAATTAAGAGTTTGTTTTCGCTTACTTTTCGTCGAATATTGGATTACAATTATTTTTTTTTGTTTCGGATCTTATTTTGATGTCTCTTAGAGTCCTCGAAGTCTTGTCCGGCATTTGATATATTTTCACATAAGGGTCAGGATTTTTATCACCAATTTTTGGCAAATTTCTGTCAACAAAATCAATATAGAAGGTGATTGGCCATACTGGCCATATTGGCCATATAGTGATTAGTGATTACTCAATTGATCGGTGGTTTAGTTTTTTTGGAATATACAGTATTCAATAGTGAAATATTGAATTTACATATTGATAGTACAAAAGAACTTACTCAGCTTTATGAAGAATAACTTCTAATTTATTATCCGAACCGAGTTTTTTTTGTATTGTTATTTGAATTCTTGGATAATCAGTCGACTCTTTCAGTTCCGTTTCGTTTGAATTTTCTTCTGTATTAGCTCTGAGTTTAAAAAATATTATTTAGATTTAGAGTAAATATTGCCAATAGTTATGTCATTGGCTAACCCATTGGTCTTTATATGCGTATGTTTTCGATCATTTTGGGACTTCTCAATGACATTCTGTTTCAAACCACTCGTATCGATAATGGGTTGTATTGTTCCTTTAATCATGTCTTCGAGAGTCGGAATACTTGATTCCTCTTTTTCCTCTTTTGGCTCTTCCACTAAAAGTTTGGATTTTCGTGAAACTGATTGAGTTCTTAATATTCTGATGACAACATTGACATTGACTTCGCAATCAGTTCCCCGGCCTTTGAGAGGAAGCGGTTGATTGAATGATAGGCTTTCTAATGAAATGACATTTTGAAGCCTAAGTTCGGCACTTCCTAACTGTTTATTGGTTTTACTATCGATTATTTCAAAATTCAATTCAACAATTTGACTCAAGTCGTCGACCAAGAAGTTGAAGGTCTCCTCCCAGATCGGGTTTGCGGTGCAGTTGCGGACAATGCTATGTCTTTTCTGCCTTCCGATTATAATGACACAGTAGGGGTCGGGCTCTCCGGCTGTTTTACTAATGACGGGTAGATTGCGTGCGCAGTCCAGGTATACCAGAATAGCGGCGACTGAGCCAAAGGGTGGACAGTCTATCTCGTCCGACTCGAATGTCGACTCATATTCACATTTAATTGATTTGCTTTCAATCAACTTATCGTTTAAGTGTTCGATGCAATCACTGAATCCAAACCAAGTGGTCCTAACGTGAAGAGCACCTGTTTTTGTGTCTTTCAATGTAAGCCAGGCTTCGGTCAACCCATCGCTGGAAATAGTGCTGAGCGATAGTGAAGTTCTGCCTAAGAAGTCATCTTTGCTGCCTTGATCCTCGTCCATCACCTCTATCTCTATGTTCTGGCCATGGAGGTGGTGCACAACCACTTCGCAAATGTAGTTCCATTTTGGGTTTACTGTATTGTAGATCACTTTAGACCTAAACTCTTGGCTTCCAATTATGATTCGGACGTAAGGATCGCTTTTTCCCATTCCTGACCAACAGGTTAACTCGATTAAGATATTATTGATATATTGATATATTTACAATATAACAAATCCTGATCCGTACCCAACATTCCAACGTCACTCTTCTTCAGATTTCTCGCTTCAATTATTTCAATACGAACGGCACCGATAGGTTGCAAAAACTTAATTGTTTTCATTGATAGGTCATTAATGAGAGGAAAGACATATTTATTCGGCAAAACCATAAGCGCATCGAATTGTTCTTTTATGGCACGTCTTAAGAAATCACTGCATTTTCAATTGAATTAGTTTTAAATTTAGAGTCAATTATCAATTTTAGTCGACATACGGTATACCTTAATCCGGGTATATCTAGAATGTCAGCCAAATTAGTTAAATTGAATTCAATGGACGGACTGTTGAGGAAATAGAATGAAACGCAACCGACGAGAGGTATTTCCTTAAGTAGTGGCCGTAACTCTACCCGGACTATGCCATAGAGTTGAAAGTCTTTAATTCCTGCTTTCATTCCCTTTACCCTCATTTGAATGTCACAATTTCCGGCGTAACTGATATTCAATTAAACAATTATTTTTGTTAAACAATTGCATTCAGTAATTAATTACATTTCTTTAGCTTACATTACTTCGATGTCTAACATAATCTCATCTCTCGATGTGTTTTCATCATAACATTTCACACTTCCGATACGAACCGGCTTTGGGTTAAAAATGTATTTTAAATTGTTTTTATAACAATTCCCACTTCAATGCTAACTATGTAGTATATACTACATTGCGAAAACTGTTTCAGATTAACTAAATTAAACTATAAATTTATTTATTGATGTTTGCGAACAATAAATTAGTATACATTTAATAGTACTGGTAATAAGCTAATAAACTTATTCTAAAATTACAACATGTTGATATGAGAAATATAGTACTGTACAAACTACATACAGTATATAAACGTATTACTCACAACTGTTCCCAAATCTACTTTTTCAAATCGAAAACTTTTCAGATAGTCTGGAAGTGATGAAGTGATGTTCGGTTCAATGCTTTGTTTTATTAATGTTTTAACGTATTCATCAATGAAAGGCCACATTTGCTTCAGAACTTTGTTGAGCCATTCGGCTCTTTCCGTGTCCTAACAATAACCAACAAATTGAGACAAAATATTTACTCAAATATTGCCAATTTTATTACCATTTTATCACTAATTTCTATTTTATTAATCTATTTATTCTACTTTTTCTACTTTAATAAAGCATTTAATAAAAAGTAATGTTAAAAGTCCTTGAATTTCACGCTTAAAAGACATAATTTATATGAATTGCTATTGAGTTGACAGTTATTAAGAGTATTATAAAATTTGATACTTTTAATATTAATATGTTAAGTTTTATTTATTGAGATTTTAAATATTTAATTATCAGAATATTCTATATACCGGAAAGTAGACCCAAGAGGGCAAGTCCTTAACAGCACAAGTTATGGCTAATTTTTCGTCCGAAGCAATAGCTCTCAATAGATTAACTCTTTTTGTCTGTTCTTTGAAATACTTGTAACGCAAAGTCCAGATGAAAACTCCAATCATAAGCCAAGCGATGCTAAATCCGAACCAACCCAAGACATAGCCACAGAATAATATCGATAATAATCTAAAGTATTTTTTCGAGAGTAGCAGTAATTCCAATTCGCTTTCATTGCGAGAATTCTCTGTTTTTGTATTAGTTTCCATATTCTTGTTCTTTCATTACTTTTTAAATCTAATTTTCATTTATTGAAAAACAAATTATTTTTTACAAGTATTACAAATAATATAAACATTTGCTAAATATCATAAAAATTTTGTCATTTGTAAACTCATATTCACTTCAGATTAAATAAAAATGTTTTCCAACTTTGCAAGAGATAACAAATTAGATAACAATCACCAGATTTTCAATTAAAAATGGTTTAACATATGATTAAAATGCGTAAACAATTACGAAATTTAAATTTAAGAAAATATATGAAAATAAAAAAATAATAGTTTCACATAATTATCGAATCGACTCGAGTTCTGAACCAAAATTTCAAATTATTATTCAAATCCCAAGAGTGAGAGTAAAAAATAACTGAGTTTTGCCTTGAATTAGTACCACCTCTTTATTATCGAAATTTTTGCGCATATATTCCTTACCTTATATTCCATACAAACTATTTATTACAACACTAACACTAAACACATTTCTTATGATTAGTGTATTATTTGTTTTTGCATAACTTGTGATTCAGATGTTGTACTCATTTTTACTTACATTTACTTAGCGTTTATAGAATTTACTTAAGAATAAGTTATTTAATGTTTTATTTATTTTTACTCAACAGAATCGACTCTCTATTGATTAAATGACATTTACAATAGTTTTGGAAATAATTTATAATTCTATTAATTAATAATTAGAAATGGATTCCAATATTGTATTAAATGAAGAAAAGTTAAGCAAAATATACGAATTGAGTGAATGTGTGGAATGGCTTAAACACAATAATTATCGTTCGACAGCTTTGCAATTCTCAAAAGACTCGTTAGAATTCAGTTCGACTATAGCTCTGATTCTGAAACAGCGCATCGGAACTCAGTTTTATATATCGTATTCAACGATGTGTTGCGTTGACTATCTCTCGGTTCAACATTTGAATGAATCGACTGTCGATTCGATCATATATTTCGGTAGTGTTTGTCTCACTTCGTCTCAATTCACCGATTCTTTACCCGTTTTATATGTATTCGGAAATAACTGTAAGTTTTGGTTAAATAAATAAGAATTAATTGAAATTTTAGCTAAACTTTTAATTAACTTTTAGTTGAAATGGAATCATTAGAATTGATTGAATCATCGATCGTAGAAATGGAATCAAATGATGTAATCGTTGTTTACGACACTTCCAACACTTGTTTGGCTTTAGAGCTTCAAACTCGAGTCGAACTCAATGACAGACTTAAGGCAAATGTTTCCGTCGCTAAACTAAATTCAGTTTCGCTTAAATGGAGTTTTACTCAAAATGCTATCAATATTATTGACTCAATTGATGAAAATAGTGATACGACAGACACTTCTATCAAATTCGGACCGTTTTCTCTGCCAAACAAATTAGAAAATTACGATTTAGTCGTATATTTAGGTCAATGTGTTTCACTTAACCTAAGGCTTAATTGCAATCAATTATTAGAGATTGACATCAAAAGCAAAACCAAACAAATTATTAATTCGAATAAAGAGGTTCGCAAAAGAGTAGCACTAATCGAGAAATTCAAACTCGATTCGTGTGAATCGATTGGAGTTGTCTTTACCAATCCGTTGCCGAATGTAAATGAATTTTTCGTTCAAAGCAAGAGATTCGGTACAAAACTAAAGAAAAAAATTTATTTCATATCTTTGGTGCAAACGATCGATGAATACAAATTAGGAAACTTTTCAGAACTAAACGGCTTTGTTGTCGTCAACTCGTGCTTCTGTTCCTCTGCTCTCAATTCCATTGATTATTGTCTTCCAGTCTTGAATTGGACTGAATTTGAAATAGCGTTCGGTTTGAGCAGAAACTACGGCCGAGTCGTCTGGAATGAGAGCCCAGACCTACACCAGAAGTCTGACTCGGATTCCGATGAATCTGAAGAGAATTATTTAAACAATCAATTAATCGAAACCAAAGTGTTTGAGAGAAATAAGTGGTTTGGCCTCGAAGTCGACTCCGGCTCTAAGGAACCGTCAATTGTTAAAAGTGGCCAAAAAGGCATCGCTTCCGGCTATGACAACGAGGATCTGCTCTAAACTTATTTATCGATTTCATTATTTTTTCAGAATTTTGTTTAAATATTATAATTGAAATAAAAACAAACGAATATTTTGCTTTAAAATTATTAAGTCATTCGAAACCTTGAAATCTAATTAATTAAGCTTTAAATCAAAAAAACAAAACCAGTTTTAATGAGTTCTAATTATTCGGATAATAAGCAATTATGAGTCAACGGATAATAAGTGTTAAATATAATCGAATTGTCGTTTGCCTTCAAATATAGTAATTATATTTATGCAGTCTTTTACTCAATTTATTTTAATACCATAATTATACTGTGTTTTACAAATTTAAGAAATTCAACAATCAAGTTTTATAAATAATAAAATAAAGTTAATATTGATAATAACAGATATAATTTTTTTTAAATATTGCTTGTTAATATTTAAAAGACATTGATTTTATATCTCATAAAATTTTACCAAGCTATTAAATCATAAACAAAGACTGCATAAAGATTACATAACTGCATAAAAATAATTGGTTTAAACTAATAATATTTGAAATAACAATAGATATATTAATTCGGTTTTAATTATATTATCTTGTAAACTCAAGACAAGTATTATATTAATAGTTAACCCAAACTTTACCCTCAATTGAGATAAAATTTTAAAGTTGTGTCGAACTGATAAATATAATAAAAATTTAATACTTTATAAATTATAATAATTAAAGTTAGTATTGTTTGCGAGTTTGAAGGTATGTAATGAGGAGAGAGTCCCCAAACAGTGACTCAATGATTGACAAATTGTTTGTTTTGTGTAAACGTTGCGATTCACTGATCACTCGATTTGTTATTTATTTTTAGTTTTTTTATTTGATTTAATGAATTGTCAATAATTTGGATCAGATTTAGTGACAATCGAAACCAATGGCCAAAACATACGATTATTTATTTAAACTGCTATTGATTGGTGACTCAGGAGTGGGAAAGACATGTATTCTGTTCCGCTTCTCTGAAGACGCTTTCAATACAACATTTATTTCGACAATTGGTGAGAGTATAGGGAATAACGGTTTAGACAAATAATTATCTAATGTTTCGACTCTTGAGTTAAGACAATATTTTGAGTTAATATTGATTTAATGATTGAATCAATAGGTATTGACTTTAAGATCCGAACCATCGAATTGGACGGAAAGAAGATTAAACTTCAGATATGGGACACTGCGGGTCAGGAGAGGTTCCGGACGATAACGACGGCCTACTATAGGGGAGCGATGGGTATAATGTTGGTCTACGACGTAACCAATGATAAGTCGTTTGAGAACATTAAGAACTGGATTCGCAATATCGAAGAACACGCGTCCAGTGATGTCGAGAAAATGATTTTAGGCAACAAATGCGATGTTCACGAGCGCCGGCAGGTTAGCCGCGAACGGGCCGAACAGCTCGCCATTGAATACGGCATCAAATTCTTGGAGACCAGTGCTAAGGCCAGTGTCAATGTCGAGGAAGCCTTCTTCACACTCGCCCGGGATATCAAAACCAAAATGGAAAAGAAAATCGTGAGTCACCCACCCTCTACCCCACCCCATCCTCCCTCTGCCCCTCTCTCTGCCCCAAACTCGACAGTCATGACAGTCATGACTAGAGTCAGTCAATTCTCTTCGAAATTCGATCTAATTCTCAATTCTTTTCTCATTTTCTCTATTCATTGGCTTTGCTTTCAATAGAAGGTATGACTCAATCACTCATTAACTCAATTATTGGTTAATTCCTTAAATTCATTTAAAGCGAGGCTTTAATTAACTTATTTAGTGAAGACTTTCGGTTAATTAATACTCGTTTAATAAATTTGAAAATTGTACTAAAGTTCAAATTAATGACAATTTAATGAATAACTTATAGGAGGCGTCGAACCCTACGCGAGGGAGTCATCACCTGAGGGCCAACGAGCCGACGAAAAAACAGTCGAAATTGTGGTTCTGTTCAATACTCTAAACGTTTAAACATTAAAAATATATATTATATTAATATTTTAATTAATAACATGAATATCGATCAACACATTAAGAGAGAATTGATTTTTAAATACTATAAAAGCCTTCGAAAGCCTATAAAAAGTGCCTTTAATTTAATTTGAACTAAATTTACAGAAAATGTTATTTAAAAAAAACAAATGGTTTGTAAAGAATTGTTTGATTTTAATCCAAAATTTGTTAATAACTTATTTTATTTGATATCCTGTTTGTCATTCCAAGTGTTGCACATTTCAGATGAAGATTAAACGCCTAATATATAGTGATTTTTAATCAATCTTTTAATTATTTTTTTCAAAACAAATTTAATAGTAATTTGAATTTTTGTATTATATTTTTGAACAATTTTTTATACATTTATATTTTAAGACCTATTGAATCGTAACTTTTAAGTGTTTAACATTACAATAGTAAAGATTAAACTACTTTACTGTCAATGATTGTGGAATTATTTCCCTTCAAATGTCAGTATTATATCTATTTTTAAAGCAATATATTATTCAAATTATTTTTATACCTAAAGGATGATCCAATCAGTCAAATGGTTTATAATAATTACCATTTTTCGCGCGATTTATATTTGCCAATTGTTGTTTGGTTGATTTATTAATTATTTAGTAGCATAAATACCAAGCATGCTCTGATTTACTAAACTTACTTTGCTATACAAAAGCTATATAAGAGTACATTACCTGATTTGTTGTATTTGATCCATGTCTGGCTATAAAAATATAACTTGTATTATTTTTAAAACTAAAATTTTGTTTGCATAGCTATTTCACACATTTTAATAATCTGGAAATCTATTGAAAATATATATTAACAAAATTCTTAAAATGATCGCGCGGATTTGTTATTATTATAAGGCATACTTTTGGCCGAAGTTTTTAAATCATACTTTATATTGCGTTAATATATATAATAATTTATATTCAAATTGTTTTATTTGCTTTATATAATAAAAATTAACTAAAAATTTGGTCTCGACTTGATTTGCCGAAAGTTTTTTTGATATATTTTAAGGTTTTAGTAAAGTCCAATTTCATTCATATAATCAATCTTGGTGTTAGTTTGTGCTAACTACTGTAACTGGTATTCTTAGTTCTAGAAGTTGACTCAAGCTAACTCACAAATCAGTTTATGTTTGGGATTACTAATCAATGAATTGGTTTGAATATTATCAAAGATTGTAAAAATATTTTTTTTAAGAATATGATTGTATTTTATAATTATATATTTAATTATACAATAATTAAAGCAATTATAAATGCATTTACAGATAAAAAAAATACGCTAAATATTATTAATATAATGTTTCTGCCAAACTCATTTCCTTGAAGTCAGATCTAGCTTGTTAACTGTGATGTAAATATAGCTACTGTACCTCAGACTTGGTGTCGACTAAAAAAGGACATGTAATAATTTGGTCTGTTTTGTCATTATTCAGATCTGCGAAAGCAGTTGTGAATCAGAGCTTATATTTAGTAATTCTTTTTATATTATTTTCAATTCAAACAGAATCTACTTATACTGTAGTTTTTTAGATATAATTATTTGCTTTCATTAATTTATTTTGCAGTGAAATAGTGTTTCGAAAGTCGCTGCAGTCGTCATTAGCGCCAAATAGTCTCTCAAACCATTAATGATGTAATTTGAATATAAGGCACAAAAAATTATCTCATAATAGACGGCTTTGAAGGTCGTCTTTATCTGATTCAAACTTAACTTACAAGTTAGTTTTGATTGCATTTTCTATTATTACCCAATTTTATTCAACATTTATTTAAATTTAGAATGTTTGAATTATAATTAACATTGATTGTGAATTCATCAATTTAACGTGGAAGTGATGTAAATTTAATTGAAATAATTTTTGGTTTTGTATAATCAGAAATTGGGTTTATATTTAAGATTTACAATGAAAGTTTTTCAAAAATGTTTAAAAAATAAAATAAAAATTCTTTGACGCTTGAAAATTAATCAGTTTAAATTTGTTTGGATAAAGTAAAAATATAAGTTATTATTTATACAATTATTTCGACTACCTTGGTCATTTTTATTCTTTATCTGTTATTGATTTAAATTCTGAAGATTAGAGTTTGTGATGTACTCTAGTTTTTGAGAAAACAAGAAAAAATAAAATGAAATGAAATGAAATATTCAATATTTCGGTAAAAAATATGGTATTTAATCTTAAAATGCAATTATAGCTAATCCAGTAATACAGTTAAACAAATAATAAATTATATATTTTTTACTCAATAAGATAACTAATTGTGAAATACAAATCTCTGCCATTGCTTAAAATTTTATTATTTCAAAATTTCAACTTTAAATGTGTTTTAGCTCTCGAATGAGTTGATAACAATTAAGTTAATCAGTTTTAAAACATATAGATATAGGAATGTGTCCTTCAATTAACTTATTGTAATTTAATTTTTAACAGAAATATTTTGAAACTAACTGTTAATTTTTAAAACATAACTAAAATCTGTATGCTAAAATTGATTGAATTTAATTTTTAATATACAGTAATTGATATAATTTTGACAAAAGGTTGACTCTAATTTATATATAATGTCTAATCTAATCAAAAGTCTTATTAGTTATTACCGATTTCCGCATTGATTTCAATACAATATTAGAATTAAAGTTAGAAATATTTTTGCCAACTAAAGTGTTTTAAACTAAAAAGTACTGTTCGTAATAAACACTCAAATCGGATCTGCTTTTCTCGATCTGATCCGATTCAAAATATATACTCTATTAAATCAAATAAAATACCAATAAAACAATCTTTTGCAATTTAATTTATTAATTATTTAAAGTAAGTTATAGTATGTGCGGATAAATCGCGGGAAAAATTAAACGAACATATTGTAACTATTAATAGTAATTTTTTCCATTTTAACTGGTTATTTTGTGATTAGAGCAGCGACATGCTCTCGAAAGGGGAATTCAGCTTAAGCAGCTTGAGCTGGCCTTTTTCAAAATAAAAATTATTCTTTTATTAAATGAAAATGAATTAAAAATAATTTCATTTAATAATTTTAAAATTTTGATAACCCCTTATGAGAGCGCTTTATACGCCTTATTTTGGTTTTGAAATACATTTAAATCAATTGCCTAGAAAAATAAAAACAAATTACGACATGTTTTTACATTTGGGGTTTAATTTATAAAAATATTTTAATTTATCTATAAATTAACAAAAAATATATTAATAATTGTTTTGTCAAATTATGTTAAGTCAAATATTATTTTGTTTCCGAAATCGGGTATGAAAAAGATGCACCATGTCGTTGCTCTATTTATGACATAATAAATTCTCAGCAGAATCAATAAGATTATAACAAATTTAAGCAATGTAATTTGATAATAATATAAATAAATAATTAAAAATAATTCGACATGTTTCTTTGTTTTTAAAATTTTTGACTTAATATTGACCAATGTTACCAATCTAAAAATGTAATATTTGTTATTCAAAAAAGTTGAACATTCTTAATTGTTTGTAAACAAACAATTTTTTATAATTATAATTTAATTAATATTATTAATATTTATAATTAATAATAATTTTTTAAAATTAATTACCAAGAACATTTTAAAAATAAAGACATTTATTTTTTAGACAAATGATATTAATCCCAATACAATAATATAATTAATAAATTATATCATATACAGTTTAACACATTTAACATTAAAATATTTGATATAAATATTTTTGACTTTAACATTTTTATTTTGATATTTTGTAAATCTATTTAGTCCAGAGCTCATTTTTGTATACAACATAAAAAGTTTTAAATTTAACTTTAAAACTGCATCTTAGTGATACAAATCATCGGTTTAATTTTTAAAAATTTAATTAACTTTAAAAAATTTGCCCCGCGTTGCAAAGGGTAGCATGACTACAAAAATTTTCTTTTTCACAGGCCAACTTATATTTAAGTTAGAATTTTTTTAAATAGAATTTTGTTTTTACTTTTAAAATGATTGGTCAGCCGATCCAGGGGGGAGGATCAGTGGAGGGATTTTTCTCAAAATTTTGGCCAAAAACCTAGGGGGGGGGATCAGGAAGGGGATTTTTCCAAAAACTCTCAAAAACCTATATATTTATGATGAAATTTTGTCTAATTTAACTGGATTTAAACCGGATTTAGCACCAATCTAAGGACATTTTTCTAATTTTGGGCAAAAAACGCAAAATATTTGCCTGCCGTCTTCGGCGGTTGGCAAAGCGTCGAGGAAGGGTACCTTTTCTCGGACCAAATGTTAGGGGGGGGATAAATTTTCAAAATCAGGGGGGTTTTACCTGATCCCCCTTCTCGATCCCTGATAAACTAAAATAAATCAAGATTTGTAGCTCTCATTTGAATTTAATTAATTAGAACTTAAGAAAATAGTCAATACGTAAAGTACAGTAAGTATTAAAAGCAAATGGTTTGCCTTCGCTCTATACTTAACACAAGTTTTTATTTGCTTAACACAAGAGTTAGACTTTTTTCTAGTTATGCAAATTGTGGCGAAAAACTAAAGTTTAAAACATATTATTGCAAATAACAACAAATACATAGTCTTTAAACTTAATTAATAAAAGCCTAAATTAATCGGATTTAGATTTATTGTATAAGTATTGAATTGATTGCATAAACGAGTGTTGAATTGAATGGATTGGTTGCGTATAATAATTATGCATTAGTTTGTGAAATACGTCTACACTAAGGCTGGAGTGAGACTGCGAGAGACGATAGAGAGGGAGAGAGCGCTCACTCAGTAGTCTAACAACAGCTGATCGTATGCTTGGAATAGGAAAACATAGAAAACATATTGAATTGAATTGAATTGAATAGAATAGGCAATAGTAGAGGCTTTGGTAGAGGCAGTAGTGGAGACAAGAGAGTGTTTGTCAGACAAGATGGTGAGTCTCTAGACTGTGATGACTCTGATTGTGGTCACTGCCAACACCTATGGACCAGTTGGCGACGACTTGGACCACCACAACCACCACCACATCCACCACCACAACCACGACGACCAGTGCTAACCCTAATCCTAATCCTAATACAAATACTATTACTATTAATAATAATATAAATAATGATTTTGTGTATAATATAGAGTGTATTGAGTGCTTCAATGTATGTGCAGAGTCAGAGCCAGAGCCTGAGCTCCTGTCGGACTCAGACGCACAGTGTCTGTGCGATAGACTCAGTCGACACCATTGCTGAGACTGAGACTAAGACTGAGAGTCATAAACTCGAATCAATTGAATCAATCGATTATTGCCATCAAATCGATGCTAATTGTGAACTCAATTCAGACAATGAGAGTAAGACGAAAGAGATCAACAATAAGACTAATAGAGAAATGTCGTCAAACAGTAGTAACAAAACAACAAAACAAATGTCCACTCATTTGATGGCAACTCAACATAACTCAACGGATCCCAAAACCAACGGATTGTCTGAAACACAAACCGCTGTTAAGTCCAATTGCAATAAAAACGAGAGAATTAAGGATTGCATTCAACAGACAGTCAGGTATTGATTGAATCAATTGTTTAGTCTTGGAATCTAACCATATATTAAGCTATAATTGATTGTCAATCAGTTGCTGTTGACTAACAAAATGGCAAACATTGGAAGCACTGAAAGCCCTGAAAGTCCTTTGCTTTCATTTTTTATGTTTATTATCTAATTGTTGGCCAAATATCTTAACTAACGATAGCTTTTAGCGATTATTATGTTTTACGTTAGTCTTAGTCTTATATCATTAAACTAATAGATGTGATAAACAATTGCATAACTAATATGTTTAGACATTATAAAATATACAATAAGTCTAAGTTATTATAATATAATCAAATATAATATAACTTAATACAATCTTTTTATATTAATATATTATATAAATTATAAATCAATTTCAAAACAATCCAAAACTGATCCGAAATTAATGTCTAATTCTTGTCGTTATTTTGCTTGCAGTGAGAAAACAAAGAAAAGAATTACAGCTCTTATTGTGAGTATTAATTAATTAATTTATTTATTATTATTTAAGTTGTTTTCAAATTTTTAGTAAATTTCTCTTAATATTTGCCACTATTTATAAACACAAAAACATTAATTGATTACAAAATTAGAGATAAATTTTAAATAAAATATTTATATTTGAATCGATTTATACTATTCAACAATTGATTGACTGAATTAAAGTCGATATAAATTAAAGAATTGAATTGAAATGAAATGAATTGATTGTGTGTTTAGAACGAAATCGATTCCCTGAACGATATCGAAAAGCTATTGCTTTATATCCAACTTCCGAATGGTTCGGCACAAGACGTCGATCCCTTGAAACAGTGAGTCTGACAATAATTACTATCTATTCATAAATTTATTATCAATTGATTAATTGAGTTATTGTGATGTCATTTGTGTTTTTGAATTACATATAAAATAAATCTAAATTTTTACGAATGAAGTAAATGTTCGCATAATGAATAGCAAACTTTTTTCCATACAATTTATTATAAATTATCTCTAGCTTTAGATATAGCTATAGCTATAACTGTAATATTAGATTATATCGATTGGCGTTTCAATTGATGTATAATTTTTACGAAAATCTATTTGAATTATATTTTCGAAAAATAGTTTAAATTTCTTGTCTTTCGTAAAAATGTGTTATTTTGAGCAAAAGAAGAGAAAAAAGAGAAACTGTTAATAATTTTAAAGTGATTTACTGTTAATTTATTTATAGTTTTATATTTATTTATCATATATAACCAGAATTGTTGGTTAAATATAGTTACGATTAATGTGTTTCTGAATAGGTTTTCACAATCGAAACGAATGCTTCAAATATGTGTTCAGAAGTGTTAACAGAATTTTTAATTAACGATAGTTTTAGTCAATTCAGTGAATGTTTATAACTGAAGCCAAAGATTTTTACTGATTTATGTGTTTTATCTGATTTAAATCAATACTTTTGTAAATTACTTAAAATGGTTGAAACGATTAAATTCGCTATAAAGGAAAGGTCCGGGAAATCCGTTTGGAAAGAAAGCCGACATCGAAGTGGCCTCGACCTACACGTGGATCCAAAGCCATCTGGAAGAGGACCCAACGGTGTCTCTACCCAAGCAGGAGGTCTATGAGGAATATAAGCTGTTTTGTGACGCAAATAAATTCGAACCGCTTTGTGTCGCCGACTTTGGCAAAGCTATGAAACACGTCTTCCCTAAAGTAAAGCCCAGGCGGTTGGGTCAGAGAGGAAACTCAAAGTACTGCTACTCTGGACTCAGGAAGAAGATCAACATCGAAGTGCCAGAACTGCCGATTCTCGACACAAGTGGTTATGAATGCGTGAAAAGCCATAAAAACTGGGAATCGGAGAGAAATGGTGTGTTTGTCTCCGAGTCGATTGTGGGCACAGATGTCATAATCTCTTGGGCGTCGAAACAGTTGGACCACAGTTTTGAATCGATTCCAGATTTGGTACAATTTCTAATCAGTTCGAACTCAGTTGACATGACATTAGCCGAAAGAATTGCTTCGAAACCGAATGACGACAAACAAAACCTCAAAACGAATTCAAAGTCAGGCAACAGTTCCCGAAGACGTGATGTTCAGAACCAATTGCAGCGAAAGATTCAGGAAAAGGAAGCCATGAAAGAGCAAAAGAGAAAATCAGATCTCAATAAACCATTTGATGTGAAAGCGGTTCAAAACTCTAATGCGAAGGCAATTCGAAAGAATAGGAAGAATAGTGCCTCGAAGTCAGATGAGTTCGAGTCTACCGCTTCTCTCAGTTCTGTCAGTTCTATCAGTTCTCTCGGTTCACAACAAAATGCAATTACAATCAAAAAAGAGCCCGAAATTGATCTCTCGTTCAAAACAAATCAATTGATTCAAACTAATAGACTTCAGAATAAAGTAAGTCTTTTATTGTTTTAAAACTATTTTTACTATATTTTCAATTTATAATAATTGATATAAACAAATAAATATATCCTTATTTCGGATTAAGTCTTTAAAACAAGGTCTGAATCAGCACTAAATATATAGTACCCGTAATAATTATAATAATAATTTTTGCTTAGTTTCTAATTCAAGAATATATGTAGAATTAAATGACAAGTTGAAATATATGAAGAATTACGCTTTAGAAAAATAGAGTCTAGCTAAATAGAGTTTGTCTAAACACTATAGTTAGGAAACAAAGCTATTACCGGTAATTGTTTTTTATTTATTTATTAGCTTTTTATATTTGAAAACAATTGTACAGTAATAAGGAATGCATTGCTAATTGAGAAACCGATTAAAAGTGTTATTGAAAATAATTGAAATATTAACTAAGGAAACGAATTCGACTGATAGTTCGAATGATATAAGAGACTTGGTTTGACTTTTGAGTCGGTACAGGAGATCTAGTTAACCCAATAGTCGAACCAATATTAAAATTATAACTACTGTATATCAACGAATGAGCTTTTATTTGAAATGAGCTAAAGTTTCTAAAAATGTACAATCACAAATCAGGTGCCGATTTCCCGAACTGTCACCCCGTCCCGCATGACAGCGCCTACAATATCGACGACGAGTATAATTCTGGTGCCGACGGCAACCGTCCGTTTGGCGTCACCTCAATCGACACTCACTAATGAAAGTACGGCCACAACAACCGTCTCTACGATAACGAGTCCTCTGAAGCCAAATACCTCTAAATACAAACGAATTCAACCAAAACCAGTGAATATCTGTCGATCCGACTCAGAGTCTGCCGTTTCTGCAACCAATGGTAATGAGATTTGCGAACCATTCGCTGCTATCGCCAAACGAAGACATTCGGTGTCGGTTCCAATTGGCAAAGAAGCAAAATGGAAGCAAATGGAAGCGTTTGGTGACAAACAAATTCAAATCAAACGTCAAATCGAAGAGAAAGAGTCTTCTGTTTTGGCGACAAAGAAGAGACACATCGATAATATCAATACAATTAATACAATGGTATCGAACAGTACAAACAGCAGTGGTTTCGATGACGCGAACTCCAGCACCAGTTTGTCTCCCGTTTCTCAAGAGTTGCAAACCATCACCAGTAGTGTCGACACAATTGGCGTTTCAGACATACGAATACATGAACTCGAATCGGAGGCTCTAATGGATTACTTTAATACCAATTCAATCCAAGTCACAAATGTAAACAAAGAGCACTGGGATGTGAGTAATGGCAATCAAACGGCACAACTCTCGCAATTGAGGAAATTGTTGGAAAACCATTTGCCCAACAATATGAGTAAAGTGGTGGAGAAGCAGAGGCTGGGAGAGCCGGTTCAACTCGAGTGCTACTCTGAGCTAAGAGAAGCTCTTTTGAGGAAAAATTTGAATAATTCGGTTCAAACTTATGGCAGTTTGAAGAACACCATTGATTCGAGTGATCAGAATGTAGTCTCAATTCCCCACAAAGAACAGGAATGTATGAAAACGCGACAATTGGACGGTTTGGTGACGTCTCCTATCTTAGACAATATGCCAATCCAGGCCCAGATGAGCGTCTCTACAGCTACTAACGGCTCTCAGTTTACAAACGGAGACTATTTTACTGCAAATCAATTCAATGATAATAAGAATGGTTTATACCATAGCGTTAACATTCAGGTGCCGTCAGTGCCTCCGAGTCCTAACGCTCGAAGACGTGCATTCAATTTCCAGCCCATTTCGCCCCGAAATACGCCTACAATTCCAGAGAACGCTGCGATCGACACAATTGGCTTCAATGGCTTTAGTTATAACACAATAACATCTCCGCCTCAGTATCGGCTCAACCAGCAAACAGTGGGTGTCGGGCCGTCACAGCCGTCAAGTGAGGCCAACAGTCCGTTTGTGTCACCGCGAAGCACACCCGTCACTCCATTACCTCTTACCAGATCTCGTCATAATAGCGGACAAAACACCTTTAGTTTACGTCAAACCCCTCTTCCAAATGTTGATTCCGGTGTTTCCTCGATATCCAGCTCTCCATTCATTTCCCCGCAATCGACTCCACTCCCGATCAGTCGTGTTCGCGCCGGCACTGGAGGCTTTCAGCGCACTATTAGTCGGGCTCGTCATAGCTCAGGGCCGGGAGGGCCGACAAACATGAGTGGAGTGACGGCTAGTTTGCTCTGCAATCGCAGCAATTCGTTGTCGCCTATGATTGGCGACGCCTTCACTAACGGAACGCATGGATTAGCGCACAGTTTGCCTCTGAATGACTTGAGTTCACTCCGAATCTCTTGTCTTGCATCCAAAGCCCTCCCAAACAAAGCTAAGTCAAGAACTCCTAACTCTCCGCTGTCTCCGAATGCAGTTCTTCACAACTTAGACATGAATTCCCTGACCAGTGATCCGATGAATGGCAGCTCTGAGTTAGCCTATGATTGCGAACCATTGGCGAGCGATTGGTCTTCGAATCGCGTCAAACAACAAATTGATGATCAACTCATAGCCAACAGACACAGACATACGTCCAATCCATATACCAGTCCCTCAACACCAGTCACTCCAAACCATTTGGAACACTATTCTCATGAAATCTTCACTTATATGAAGAATTCGATGAATCAAAGGCCAGAAAACGGAATGCAATCGAATAAATGTGCGTTTGTTCTGAACCGATGCCAATCAGTTCCGATCGCAACCATTAACTCAAACATAGGGTTTGTCTCTAAAAACGGAAGTCATTTGTCGCCAACAAATAGCGTCGATCTAAGCAATCAATTACTCGATGAGAGCACAAGTATTTCAAAGTCATATCCGGCGACACCTGTTTGCACACAACCCTTCCAGTTCCCTCCTTCGCCGCCCCCGTCCACTAAACAGCAAATGGCGTTCAGTGGCGACGACATTATCTCAGGAAATGTCTTACAAAGTGGTCAGGACTTAATGGTATCGGGAGTTCAGTTGAGGGACAGCCAACCGGGCGTTTGGAATCCAACCATTGCGAGCACTCAGCACATCGACAACGAATTGATGGCCATAAACATCGGCATTGGATCGAACTCTTCGAACGTTAGGCGCAATTTGAACGACCTTTTGGCCGAACCGCCCGATGACCTGCAGACCACTTTAGAGGACTTGCGGGACTGTGATAACGACTTCTCCAAATTCGCCCAACAGTTAGAACTTGAAAACAATGTTTGCAGTTATGATGACTTGAATTGAATTGAATTGAATTCGACTTATTCGCCATTTTTCGATTATATTCGAATTCGAGCCAATCCAAGCATTGCATCAATTCTTATATTATTTGACTATTTGTTTGTAACAATTGTAACAATCCGTTGGAAACCCTCTTCCGATGCGAGGGTTTTGGTTTGAATCGATCGAAACCCGAATCAACACTGACTTCAAGTTTGACTCGAAAGGGCTCGTGATATCTAAATGTTGAGATTTTGTGCATTTTTGCCATCAATTCAGTTGTCATCTCATATACAACAGCCCAAGCATTAGTCCATTCATTCATTCATTCATTCTTTAGTTATTCATTTAAGACTTATTTCAAATTTTAATTCATTTCATAAAACAATTTATTTTATATTTTAATCCAAAATATATTATTAACGAAACAGTGAATCGATTTTAATTTATGTTTGAATTGAAGAGTGATTTGTACTAAAGTTGGAGACCATCTCGTCATTACTCGGATTTAATCTTTATTTTTGGGTTATTTTTATTCTTTTTATTCACTCATATATTACAATACAGTATTCGTCCGAATAATCGTTGAATTGAGAAAAATATTTCATTTAAATTGAGATTCACTTCAAATCCAAACATTAGACACAAAACAGTCTAATAGTAAGCGATTAAACGATTGTTAACTTTTTAACTATATTTTGATTCAATAAATGAATAATTGATAATCAAATATAAACTGTAAAACTGATCCCGACTTTAGTTGAGAACAAATAACTCTAAAATACCGTAGATTTCGATTGTCTTCGAAATGATTTCAGTTTAAACTCAAAACAATCCAAAAACAGATTTTGTTTTAGAAATAGAAATGATTTTGTGTTATGAATGCAAAAGTGGTCTCAAATAAGTACAAAATTCAACTTAAGATGTAATGCAAACCAATTTCATTGTTAATACTTGAGATAATAATATGCTTTTATAAAATTGGATGCAATGGTTGGGCCAATGAGTTGATTAATTGGTGCCAAACCTCCTAATAATTGAAGACCTGGTGATCTCATAATAGCTGTGGATTTTGTCAGTTAGACCTCTCGTGAAAACAATTTACAAATTGATTCCCAAAGCAAAACAAACACTTAATTTCTTATATTTAACTGTAATCTCATTGTTATGTTATATGACATTTGTTTTAATATTTTAACACATTTTGCGTTCATATAAATAATAACTATAATTAGTTTTTCGCAACTTTTTTTAGTTATACTCTATTTATCCAAAAATCGAATCATAAATCAGTTAAAAGACAAAATGAAAATTAAGTTTATTGTGAAATAGAGCCGCTCTTGAAATGGATTTCTAATATAATATATTTGATTCGAAGCAAATATATGATTAGAAATGATTTTAAATGATTTTCAACTAAATTGTTGAGACGCACACAATATTACAATTAATACTTTATTCTATTCTAGTTATTATACATTTATTCATACAAAACATAATTAGTATTTGATTTAATGGTCTTATAAATTGTGGGTAAAAAGTCTTGATTTCATTACATTGTATTATTGCTCTTTTGAAACAATTTCTGCTAAACATTCGATCCATTGCTGCTATTAGTCTATAATTCAAATTCAATACAATTAGAGCTTCTCTTTCTTTTTAAAATAACATAATATTGTAGTTCTTTAACTAATTCTTATTATTTCCCAAAATCATGTTTTCCGACTCGACATATGTCGTATTGGCGCTAATCCAACAGTTTTGATATTATAGATTCGGCTTTACTTTTACTAATAGTTAATAATAAATATCACTCGTTTCGCGACAACCGATGCTTTTCTTAATTATCAATACTTATTACAAATTTGATGTAAAATCTATTCTTTTATATAATTAATTAATTGTCTTTGAATTAGTCGTCAATTTTTGTCACAATTATAGTAAAGCTAAACATTTGTCAGTTGTTATCACTTTTTATGTTTAATTAGGAATCAATAAATTTATAAAAATATGTATAATTTTCAATTGAACTTTGTCTTTATTTATTTAACAAACAATGTTTTTAATTTTAAACATTCTTTAATTTTATAACAATCTATAAAATTGATTTGCAAAGAGTTTAGGGGAAAGTCATATATCTATAGAAATGCGATTTGTAGTCAAGAATAGAAATGAACATTTTCTCTAATCAAGGTAAGTTTACTTTTTTCTCTTAAGAAATAGTCACAATAATATTAATATACGGCACAGGTACTGTGACGCGATACTTTACAAAAATACGTTAATTTTAACAACAGGATAACTTGTATATTTTTAATACTCACTCCGATTAGTATGTAAGTGTGTACTCGCAAATTGAGTTGGCGTTTGTCACAAAAGATAGTTTATGTCCTAAGGATTAATTTTATATAAAAAAAATTTCTGAATGAACATTAATGATGATTTGGTAACAATTTTAATTTGGCATAATTTTAAGCTTTTATTGTTTTTAGTCAAATATTTTATTTATTTTACATTTTATTTAATCTTAATTATTAACACTAACTTACCTCAAGTTATATCAATTGAAAAAACTAAAAAATAAATAGAAAATGTGAAGAAATGCAATAGATTCTTAAAATTATGCCAAATAAAGATTGTCACTAAATCTTCATTTATGTTCATTCGGAAAATTTTTTTATATAAAATTAATCCTTAGGACACAAACTATCTTTTGTGACAAACGCCAACTCAATCTGCGAGTACACACTTACATACTAATCGGAGTCAGTTTAACTTGTGTTTATAGAAAATTTTGATTAAAATCAAAGTTTCAAAAAATCAGATAAATTGATTATAAGTTTTTAATAATTTTATTTAGATTTATTGACTTTGATCATCTTGATTATTTTTATCAAAAGTTTAAAATTAAAAACTTTTTAAATTTTCCAATATTTAACTTAAATATAGTAATTATTTCATATAGAGTAAAAGTTAAATATTAAGTTAAGTATAAAATGTACAGGTCAATCTATTTATAATTTGGTTATATTAATATATCAAAATTTTTGGAAAATATCGCTTTACAGTTTCTGTACTCTTACTATATTAAATAAATTAGTTCTAAAATGTCTTTTACATTACCATCAAATACAGTGATTGAGGAATTACTCCGTTTTTGTCATCTTTTGACTCATTTGTTAAAATACTTAATTCTATTTCATTTTTCTAACTAATAAATTAGTAAAAATAAGTCAATTATTAGTTTTAAAAACAAATTTGGTCATGTTACATCAATTTTACTAGAAATAACGCACTTCAATAAATTTAGAGATTCAGTCTAAAATAGTTCCGATGTTTAAAATGTGTTCAATTCTAATAATAATAATAATAATAATAATATAAACATTGAAAGGTTGGCAATAAGAAAATTAGAGATCGAGAAGGTCGGCCGATCCAGGGGGATCAGGGGGGGATTTTTCCAAAAACGCTCAAAAAACCTATATATTTATGATAAAATTGTGTCTAATTTAACTGGATTTAAACCGGATTTAACACCAATTTAGGGAAAATTTCCTAATTTAGGGAAAATTTCCTAATTTAGGGAAAATTTCCTAATTTAGGGCAAAAAACCCAAAAAAATTGCAAAAAACCCAAAATGTCGAGGTGAGGTACCTTTTCTCGGACCAAATGCTAAGGGGGGGGGGAATAAATCCAAATTTTCAAAACCAGGGGGATTTTTGCTTGATCCCCCCCTTATCGATCTCTGAAGATATAATTTCTTCTTTCATCTCATTTAAATCAGGGTTAGCCAGGTATAGGGGTATCGCAACAATACCTACTCTAACTTCAAAAATTTGACAAATACTGCCGAGTTTTGAGCAGGGTAATAGGTACCGAAGGCTGTCAACAAATTTTTGGTTAAAATGAGATTATTTTCCCTTAATTTATGCTAAATTCAGTTAAATTAACTAAATTTGGTTTAAATTTAGTTAAATTGAAAAAATATGCGTTTATTTTACATTATACCCTCTGAAGGTTTGAGAAGAATCCATTAATTTAACCCTAGCTATACTACCGGTCGACCTTGGTTAATCCGACATTTAAACAGTATTCAAATTTTCATTACGCTTGGCTATTACCGAATATACTCACATTTAAATACATGCAATTAACTGTGAATTTCACAGAAGGGGTACAATTGTATTCGAGTATTGTTGCGGTAGTTTTTAATTCAATCAAAATCACTTAAAATCATATTTAGTTGCAAGCAGTTATATGTGAGCAAATTCGGTAATTAAGTATTAAAAACATTAAATAAATCCATTATTTTGTATAAAATATTTGTTTAGTCATAAAATCATATCTAAATGTAATCCAAAATAAGGTTAAATATATTGAAAACTATAATTAATAGCAATCCTAAGCCCCGAACCGTTAGCGGAAACACGCGAACAGACAATCGGAAAAATGTGACTTTCGTTACATCAGATATAAATCATTTGTATTGTCATAATTGGAACGTTTGATAGATATTGGAGCAATTCAATGAGCTTGCTCTGTTTTCGAATTATTTTCACATATTTCGAAGTTTGAACTAATTTGTATAAAATTAAAATTAATCTAAAGGAATATACTTAATATAAACTATTTATTACACTCACTATCAGTAAGTGTCTATAATAGGGACTCTAAAGGTATTACTAATAAGTTATTATTAGTAATAACTAAGCCTGTGACAAATAGACATTTTTGTAGTCATGGTATACTCCTAAACGGTACCCTAAACTTTTGTAGATAATTCAATGAAGAATATAGTAATGTCGAATATATTAATGTCGAATATATTAATGTCGAATATAGTAAT
>JAQFXP010000674.1:0-25940 GCA_034693685.1 Belba bartosi
GGTCTTAGGGTAACGTACTTACACGAGAGGTTTTCACTCATGAGGGGGTTTACTCTTGGGAAGTTTGAGTGTATATAGTATATATTATATACTGTATTATCTTTTTAATGTAACTGTAAATGTAATGTATCAATTTTTTACAGTTAAATCTTATATCTTATTCAATGTTCGAAATAGTTTGAAATAATTTTTAATCTTAACGTAAATTAATTAAAAAATAATTGAAATTTATTGATTTATTATTATATGAATATATTATTTGCTTAATCTGTAATTTCACGAATGTTTTTGCGCTAACATTGGACTAATAGTAGAACTAAACGGAGAGAAGAGTAGAGGCAGAGGTAGAGGCAATGGGAGTATTGAATATGTTAGAGACCTAATGAAATGATAGTAACAAATATGATAAGTAATGGACATAACTAACACATTAGACTCCCGGGTGTAATAACATTGGTTATGCGTTTGTTTTGCGCCAAACCTAATATCTAATCATATAAAGCAGTAAATGATTTTAAAAATTTTCTCTTCAGTCAAACAAATCAACTGTTTATCACTGCTTTCATATAATTTCCCACAAATACAACATTTCAGCCGCTTTTGATTGAGTTCTAAATTCTCTTAAAGTCAGAAATTAATTGAATTATAAATTACAAACTTTTAAAACTAAAACTTTTAATGAGTTAACCATTAAAGGCAAGTCTAAAATGTTATATTATCTTACAATCAAACAAAATAAAAATTGTTAATTAATTTGAAAACTTTAATTATAATTAACTTTATTTAGAAAACCACATAATTAGACATTTTTTGGTTTTGAGTTGATTTAGATCTTAAGTCAAGGAACGGCACGACTTGTGCTTTGACTGTTCAGATCACTAACTATTCAATACATTAATTATCTTATTGTGTTTTACACAAAATTTTAATTATTTTGATGTTTAAATTGTATAACTTTTAATCTAGATCTAACTCCCAAATGTGTTTACACTTTTAAATTAACAATTTCTAGAATAGTTGACTATATCTTTTGATTATAACTTGTGTAAAAGTTAAAAATATAGTTAATTTAATTTTTTTTATTTTTTTTTATTTAATTAAAATAGTTTATATTTATGTTAATTAAATCAAAACAAAAAATGATTTATTAATAAAGAAGATCTAATTAATAAATATATATTTTTTTGCTTTTAATTAATTAGTGAATATAATATATAAATATTAGATCAAAAGTGAAATCAATCAAAGTTTTAATATTATAATATTTTTTGTTATAATTATATATTTGTATTATTTATAATTAAATTTTGTCGTTTAATAGATTATTATATTCATTATATATATTTTGCAAAAAAATTAATCAATTCTTTTGATAATTAACTACAGAATTAATTAAATTTGAGATATATATTAGTTACTGTAATGCACAAAATTATCAATCTATCTAGATTATTTTGATTTTAATTTATTGAAAACATTATTTGAAAGTCTTTAGACATTTGATTAACTTTATTTTGATTTATATTTTTCAAACTGTTTAACCAATACTTAAAACTTTTAAATCACACTTTTGTTGAAAAGATAAGAAATTGTTTCTTTCGATCAGTTTATGCGATAACCAGAAGTGAAAAGAATAAAAATGAAGTAAATGTTTGAATGTCTGTTCAATGCAAAAAATGCAAAAATTCAATATTTTGGTCGCGAAGTATAAGTCAATGCCATTATCGAAGTGATCGTCACATTTTCACTTTAGTCGGCACTTCCTCTTGAATTACAATCACATTCTTCCTGTGCTTGTCGTGAATGTCGTGTTACCCGCCATTGAGTCAGCCCTACATTCATCAAAATAATAACCGCATAAAAGCGTACAATTCAATAGTATTCGCATTAAACTTCAAGACTTGACTCTATAATCTATATATATATATATAATATAATTCTATAATATTAACTTATATATGTATATACTGTATATACATCAGATTAATGACTCAAATAGTTTAAATTGATGAAACCAAAGCTCATTTTATGTTTTCCAATAAATTATGAATTTTATTGTCGAAAATAACACAATATCACAACACATATCATCGATTAATTCTTTTGTCTTTCCGCTCGATTGCTGACTCTAATACATATTTTTGCATTTGATGTCTAAATTAATTGCTAAAAACAAGACAATAATTAATAACAAATTAGTTTACAGTTAAAAAGTTATAGAGCTTTCAGTTCACAAACCATTGATTATCTATTAATAAATTATAAGTTATCAGTGATTCTTGTTTTGTGTCATTAACTTTCAAATTAACAAAAACATAAATTAAAAGATTGCAAAATCTGGCCATTAATCAAATTAATGGCAATTAATTGAAATTCAATTAAAGTAAAAAGCGTTTCCGAAATGCAATAAAAGTTAGTCAAAAGCGATGCTATTCTCGATTATAAAAGAAGTGTTTTATGTAGACTCAGTCCCAACGCATAGAAAGCGTTTAGTTATGTTAATCAGTCGAGAAAACGCATGAATTTTTATAAGTTATTAGTCTAGCGTTATATTACTTAAACAAGTTTTTACTTTCAATTCACTCTATTTTGATTCAAAGCCGAGCATTCATTGCATTCATTGCCGGCAAAGGCCTGTTCTCTCCGTTCGCAACACTTGACATATACTTTGGTTAAAGACCCGACTCTTTCTCAACGGTCTTTCTTTCAGCGCTTGTTCTTTGTTTTGATTCACATCGAAACCATTCTCAAGGATTAGGTTTCATTTGAAAAAATTTATAAATAATTTTTAACCAAAACATTAACATCAGTATTGAAATATGAATAAAGACCTTAAATATTACAGTATTACAGTATATCCGGAGTATTGTATGTGTGCTCGAGCTCTAGCTCTCAGTCTTTACTCTAAAATTAATCGACATTCAAATTAGAAAGCTCAATTTTCTAAATATTGATACAATTATTTCAAAATAAATAAATTTTTATGATTAAAATAATGAACATGTTGGAAAAATATTCTCACAGTCTTTTAAATAGATTTTAAATTATTGTTAATTAAAAGTTTCGAAATGATAATTTATGTCGAGTCGAGGGTTTGGGATATGTTTGAGTTAATATCTACAATGAACTAAGAATTTGCAAATGAACATGCTATCAATCACAGATCTCGAGTCTTGTTGTTCACTAAACAAAGTTAAGACATAAGGCCTGCGAATGACAGCACATGAATGCAAACCCAATGAGAGAACAGTTGTGAATAAAGTTGAAAAATCTCGCCGTCAGTTGAGTTACATGTTTTTGCTCTGATTAGACAATGTGTTTACATATGCCTTCACTGCTATCTCTAATTTTAAACGACACGACCGAAGAATATTGATAACAATAATTGTATGCATTTTTGTGCCAACAGTTTCTTTAATGACACCAGAGTAACACATTTTATAATTGTTTGACTTTTATTATAAAAAAAAGCTATTGTTTTCTCAAAACCAATTCACTCTTATCTAAATCCACTCAATTCTAAATTGAATGAAGTTTTTAGACTTTTTTCTAATTACTTCTAAAATATAAGAAATGATATGAAAAGATAATCTCGTTTTTTGCAATTGAAGAAAATATTTGCTTGAAATCTATCGGATAAGACGTAGACTAAATGTATATTTTTAGTTAACTCAGAGTTAGCTAAATATCTAAATATATTTATACTAAAGACTTAGTAGATATTGTGCACACAATCCATACATTCGCAACACATCCGAACAGTATATTTACATTTGAAATGTTAGTTAACGTCGACAAGAGTTGTACCAAATGTTGCATAACTCATACAAACAGTGTATAGAATAATATGATTTACGTTTTGTATACAATTTTCTCATTTAATAAATGCGTTGAAAAAATTAATCTTTAATAATAAATTTAGGACTAAATTAAATATCAGTGAACAGACAAAAATATTTTGAATAAATTAATTAGAAAAATGCAGCTCTCAATGCATTCGCTAAATAGAGTATATATATATATATATAAACGAACTATCCGTTTTATATAAATTAATTTTTACGTTTATACGGTTTATCAGTATATTATATAACAAATTCAAAATTTTCAAATAATTTTTCATTTAAACTAATGATTTCACTACTAATTAGATTAGTTTTGCATAATGTTTGCAAATGAGAATATGTATTGATTTAATTTCAAATTGTTTGTATTTCAACTTTTTATTAAATAAAAGAATTATCATGCGCTATTTATGATTGAAAGTGATACAAAGTTAGCAATACTAACTTATAAGAACTAACTAAATTAATATTTTATTTTGCATATCATTTATTTTATATACTGTAAGTTATAAAAGCTTTTGAATTACTTTTATTTTATTTATTATTTTTATATATTTCTAATACATTAGAATAAATTAATGAAATTTTTAGAGCAACACAAGAATGTCAAACAAAATATTCAATTTTTTATATTAAAAATAATGAATAAAAAGCAAATCAAACAAATTATTGATGATTTAAATAGAATTATGTAAATGCATTGAAATAAATTATTATATAACTTAATATCGCACAAGAGTTATGATCTAAATAACAGATTATTATTTGAAAATATTATGGAAATTAGATAACAATTTATAAAAATGTTAAAAATCTGGTTTTGATATTAGAAATTGATTTTTTGTTGTAAAAATAGATATCCTGGTGCGTTCTCGAATAAACAATTTTTATAATAAACTTAATTAAAAATTTTGCTGTAAGTGATAACAAGCTTTTGTCTGATATTGAATCTTCACATGAAATATAATAATTAAGTTATTAATTATAATATTCAAATAGTTTTGTTTCAAAAATGTTTTTTGTTCGAAATCTGACTAAAATTTATTTGAGTTCTGAATTAATTAAAGCGCTGAATGAGCACTTGTGCTACAAATAGAGGACAGGTGTGGGCTTTCCAAACATAATAAAAAAAAGTTAATTCTTTTTCTATTAATACATAATTTTTTAAAAGCAGCTCAACTCGAGTGGCATTACAATCAAAGAGTCTCTCGACAGACATAACTCACAAAATAACAAATTATTTCAATTATAAGTCGAGAACTGGCATACAGTGGGGCAGTTAGACAAGGGATGCATATAATGTCTATAATGTGTATAATGTTTGCGAATAACTTGTATGAAAGCGACGGATGAGTGGATCGACGAAGAGCTTCACTCAATAGGATTCATAGTCTTTAATAATATTTATTATAAGAGCTGTTTCTCTCATTCTCTTTGATGTTTGTATTTTACATCTGCTTTCCTTATGTCTAATCTTTACCATTTGTTGTTCAATATATTTAAATAAAATTTATTAATAGCATAAACTCTCACTATTTTCATCGTTTTCTTAAAATTTTTTGAAACAAATTTATAGCCAAAGCCAACCAATTCTATATACAAAAACTCATCCAAATTAATCATTTCTAATGTTTTTGTTGAATTTGCTATTTATTGCGTTTAGAACTGATTTAATTGCTTAGAAATACATATTTTGATATAACGCTATTTTGAAAATATTATTAAGTTTTTAATTTTTTTTTAATTGATTTTAATTAAACAAAAAGTTTTTTCCGTTTCTTTTTTTATTCTGTTGTTATAACTAATAATAGATTTCTTTATTAATAATTTTAGTCATTTATAGCAATTATTGTTTTAATTATTAATTTTTTCGTTTATTTTGAAAATCAGTTAATTTCAAATTTGAGAAACAAATCAGGCTTTAGGTTATCGTCGGCTTATCATTAATTAGTATCGATCGGCACTAAAGTAATAATAATTTATATAATGTCTATAATGTATATATTGTATATAATGTCACATAATTTTGTTAATCGGCTTATATTTGCTGAAAAATTCTCCGAACTAAAAGATTAGTGAAGACAATAAATTCATTTGAGGATTACTGTTAATCTATTGTAGATTAGTTTGCATTAATAGCTAACTTTTGGCCAACCAATAGAAAATTTGTATTTTTAAATTTTTAGTTATTTTACTTTTGCTGAAGACTTAAAAAGATGTTTTATTATTTATTTTTATTTTATTTTTGCTTATTTTTATTCAAGCTATATTAACTGTCTCAGTTCAACTCAATAAATCAATGATAATCATCGGTAACTTATGTGAAATATAATAAAACATATTTACAGTCAAATAAATCATGCTAGTTCAATGAATTAACAATTTTTAAAATAATGTGCTGTATATTGCAATAAAATTTAGTAATTCTTTGCATTTAATTAGTTAAGCTGTAGTTAGATTTATTTTTAAATCAAATTAATTAAGGATAAATTTTATAATTAAAATTATTTAAATAAATGTATAATTATAATATATTTTTAAAAATATTTTAATAAATAACAAAATTAATTAAAATTTACAGTAAAGTAACTTTATTTAACCAAAAATTAAAATTTTAAAAATTATTAATTTGTAAAAATAAATTTTATTCAAAAAGTTATACAAAAATTTTAATCAGATATCCAAATAATTTACAATATATTAAGTATATTAATTTAAATTTTAAAAAATTGCAAAAGAAATAATTTAAAATTATAATTGCAACTTTAAAAATATATTTGTGTGCTTTAGCTAAAATCTAAATTAATATATAAAGTTAAATATGTTGTGTATTTATATTTAGTCTAATCAAGCAAAGTTTTTAATGTTATAAAATATCTTACTTTCAAATGATAAAAAACCGCTAATATATTATTTATGTAATAATATTTAGAATGAATGAAAATCATATTCTACACAACTTGCTTAATCCAAATAATTTACAAAAAAATATTTAGAATATTCTGCAAACGGTTTAGCATAACATCTGAGTGATGTAAACAGTATATAAATAACAGAATCGAATGAACAAACATTTGTCACTAAATGCTTTCGTTTAATATTTAGCCGAAGTCTGTATTCGTGCAAAAACTCTGAACTCTAATAGATTGCGAACACCTCTGAAACGAAGAAAAACAGTAGAGAAGTGTTGTGTTTAGTAAGTGGTAAAGACCTGATTAAAGATTGACTGCAGTCGAGAATAATAGTATTTTATATTATTATTGCGAGCATGTGCTCAGTGCTCCTGTGCTCCATAGCTCGAGCAGCTCTGCACGGGTTGAGTCCAATTCTCGACACAATTTTTTGTTGGATTATAGCCTTTCGGATGGATTCGATGGATTCGATGCATGCGATGCATAGCAACGTTGAATGGCATGGAAGGCATGGAAGGCATGAGCATTGAGCACAATATCATCCCTACGATTGCGATTGCGATCGATGCCTAGCAGTGCCTACGGAGTCGACTAAAACTTGAGCTCTGGTTTGGCCAACGCTCACAACCAGACAGTCGGTGGCACTGAATGCAGTTGTGCTCTCATTTCGATTCAAATACCAATATATGTTTAGTACGAATTCTAATCTTCTATTCTCTTCTACTATACTTCAAACTATACTCTGTATTGGTTCGAGTTTTAAGAGTTGGCAAAAGTTTCAAATATCAGAGTTAACAGTGAAGTGACAGATCAAAGAACCTCATCATTGCCTCATCTCTGCCTCATCTCTGCCTCAGCTCTGTCTCAACACTCTTTCAAAACAACTTCATTGCGGTCTTCGACTACTATTTCATCACCACTTCACTCATATTCACTGCAATTAACTTTATTTTCGTGTTTTAACGCATTTATGTGAAAATAATTGCTATTTTTTACCCAAAGTCAACCAAAATCGATCATAGATTACTGTTTTATAGAACAACTGTATATTAATATATATATATATTATAGATATTTTGAAAATACTCTAATAATTTAATTCATTATATTGTATAATAACTTAAACTCTCTTTTCCTCAATTTTCTGCTAAAAATAGCAAATAATTTCTTGTCATTAGTTTGACATTTATTTCTGAAAATTCTTTGAATGCGATTTACTTAATATCGAAACAGTATTTCAGTATTTCTTGAAATTATATGCAAAAGAGTTTCAGGAAATTCGTTCTCAATTGCAAAAAAAAAAGATCTGGATTTGCAATACAACTAATATATTGTATTTTTATTATTAGAGTATTATTTGTCAAATAAAATAATATTAAGAGAAGCGAAGTCTTTGCCGGAGAGAGGAAATCGAATTTCTCTATTGCTTTCAGATATTCAATAAGAGATAAAAGAAAAAACATTTTTATTTGCGAAGAAAGAAATAGAAAGAAATAACTGTTTTTTGGTCTTTAAATTGTTTTTGAGACAAATAATGGCAAGACTTTGATCGGAAGACTATACTCTAATCGCTAAATGTGTCCAATGGGTCGCAATTGTTGCTGTATTAACGGCTTTTGGCTCAAGACTCCCAAAGTGAGGGCCAGTCATAGCCAAACTCTGAATAACAATACGAATCAGTCATTAATAGTCCAGAGCTCGGCCTCGACGTCCACTTCGGACCGAAAAAAACATCACTCGTCGAGTGCCGGTGCAAACGGACTCTGGCAGTCAAAACGATTTTCCGATCGAAACAATTGTCGAAAAAGCTATTCAACAAATCATAAAAACAATTTGATTTGCGAACAATCAGTCAAATCGGGGAACGAGTGGCGAATCGAGTGTTTAATGTATTTAATACTGTTTTGCGTTTCGATACTGTGTTTTGTGAACAGTCTTAACGGAGACTTTGTTCACGACGACATCGTAGCCATCACTAACAATCCGGATGTGCTCTCAAAGACCAAAGTCCATCAATTATTCTTCCACGACTACTGGGGCAAACCCATGGCAGACCCAGGTATGCGAATGCAATCCATACATTCACACATTTCTATTCAATCCAAACATTACTAATGATAGAAAGTTAGATAATTAAGAATTATGTTATTTATTATTTTATTTTTATTCCGCAACAGAATTGTGTTATTTATATATATATATATATATAAATATTTGCGCTTTTGATTTACTGCACTGCACTTTTTAATATTAATAGTCTAATAAAAAATATTTTCTACTTTCGTATTAATTCACTTTTTTACTTTATATACAGTATATTAAGTTATATAATATTAAGAAAACTGTTTATGAATTAATGCTTAAAATTATATATTTCTCTTATTTTTGTTTCATTATATTTGTAGTTATAAATATTGACATTATATTAATGAAAATCTCATTTTAAGCCAATGTTTAATGACCTGCTGACTTTCAAGATCTAAAAGACTTTTTTTAATGAAATTGTTTAGTTTTTTCGAAATAAAAGTTTAATTTTCAAAATCATTTGTTTCAGATTCGCACAAAAGCTATAGACCCCTAACGACACTCACATTCAGGTAAGGAATTGAACTTAACTCAATTTAATAGAAGCTATTAAATGAATAGCTATCGAATATCATCATCAAGTTACTTTTTAGATTTCAGATATTTCGATTATTAACTTTAAACTTCTAACTAAATAAACATTTTGAAAAATTGAGTTCTTATGAATAGAAAAAATAGAGATTATAATTAACTGTATTTAACGGACAGTTAGACATAAATTATAATTTTTTTTGTTAATCTAAAAAATAATTTAATGAAATAAAAATATTTACATTATTATTAATAAAGTTGTGGTAATTGAGCAGAATTTTGGAGTTTAGTTCTTATAGTCCTTGAAATAAAAGATTAAATGTTTTTATTGCAGAAATAATTAATTATTAAAATTGAAGCAAAAAAAACTGAAGCTAAATTAATTGAAAAAGCGTCTAGCTAGGTTATAATTTCAGTATTGTCTAATATAATAAATGATGTAAAGCTCTTCCGATCTATTAGATTAAATAATTTTCTCGTTTCTAACAATCATTAAATTTAATTGTTTGAATGCATATTTTGTTTTATGTGTTATATTATATTATTTAATACCTTTTATGCGCTAATCCATAGTAAAATTGATTCAATTTAATAACAGCAAAATTTCTATTTTTTAAATTCTTTAAATTAAAAATTTTTTTGTTGATAAAAAAGAAAAGTGTAGAGAAAAAAATGATAAAGAGTAAAATAGGAAATTTAATAAATAAGTTTTGATAACAATTTCTAACAATTTCGAAAACTTTATCATTATTTTTTATATTACTTTACAGAATAAATGGTAGTTTTGGAAATTGAAAACCCCTTTTGATATATAAGTTATTATATAAAATGCAATATTTTTCGTGAAAGAGTTGTTATGAAAAATGGTGTTTTGAGTAAAATTAATGAATGTTTGACGTATTTACAATTGATAAACAGTAAAGGTTTTGTCTGTTTTTTGTATATTGAAAAAATACGAACAAGTTTTGATAAAACAGTTTATACAAGAATTTGTAAATGTTTTGATAAAAATATTTTTAAGTGAATAAAAAGAATTAAAAATAATTTAATTAATTAAATGATCTAAACTATAAACAAATGCAAAATTAGCTTTTAGTAGAAATCACGCAAATCCTGCTTTGGTTTCATTTCAAGAATTTTGTTTTGAAATAAAAGTATTAATGACTTAATCTTACGAAACATAAAGTTATTTTCAAAAAAATAATCGAAATTAAACAAAAGGAAAGACTCTGAGAATGGATTCGAAATAATAAAATTTCTTTTACGACATAATAAATACTGAATTAACTTTAGAATCAAAGTTCAAGCCATAAAATAGCAGTCGTTTTGATTTAGATATTAATAATATAAAGCAGTAAAGAATTTTGTTTTTGTAATTTTTTTATATTATATATTTTTTAATGTTTATGTTTTTTGTACACAATTTTCTTGAAAAAGGAGACCAAGACTACTGTTTAGTAAATTATGGTAAAAGTAAATATAAAAACTTACCAAGCTTTATATATTATGTGTGCTAACGGAGATTTTTAGGTCATGAGTCATGTTTCATATCTTTTTTATGATAAACACAAAGTTTTTAACAAACCCTCAAAGCCCTACAATATTTTAAAATTTCTAGTAATACACTATCTCTTTGAGTATTAAGTAAACATATTAATACCAAATATATGTATATTACATACCTGTATATAAGTTACCTTATATATAACTGAAAACTTATACTGTATCTACTAATGAGTTTTTAGTTTATAAACTGTTTGATGACTTACTATTAATAATAAGTTACTTTAATTATATTTTATTTCATATTTAATATGATTATTGTTTTCATTAGCCAATAACTATGAAACAGAGGCCAGGAATTAAAAACATCTGTTAGCAATTATCTGTATCCTTTTTTGTAAAATTAACGCTTTTATTAAAATATGTAAAAATAAATTAAAATATTTGTATGTGTTAACATTTTTTGTTTGTTTAATTATTAATTTATAAATTTAACTAGTACAGTAATTAAAGTAATTAGTAAATAATTTAAAATTTTCATAAAGTTATAATAATTTTAATTAATAGCTTTACCAGATTTGAAAATTTATTATTATTACTTTGTAAATAAATTTATAAAAAATTTAATATTTATCATTTTGTTTGCAACAAACTTACATTATCTAAACGTATTGTTTGAATAATATATTGCAAAGAGTGAGAAACGACATAATCTTTCGAATGCATTCCGTTAAAGAATTTCTACATTAGAATTAACTTCAGCTCTCACTCTGCTCTCTCTCTCTCCCCCCTCTCCATCGCCCTCTCGCCCTTTTCACCCATTCCTCCCTCCCTCTCAATTTTAAGAGATCCATAAAATCTAAAGTCTAAGCGTTTATTGCCATCGATAGCAAAACAATTTATTTGTTCAATATTTTCCTAATTCGAAAAATACTATTTTATGATATCTATTAAAGATATATTCAAAAATATTTTTGTTTAATATTACTTTCGTCTCAAAATATTTCTTTCTATCTATTATTCATTGTTATGAAATTGAAGTGAAGAAGAATTGCATTAAAATAGGAGTAAATAATTTATTCACATATTTTTTATATAAAGTCAAAAAGAAAATTGTTTTTTAACGAGACATCACTCACATTGAAATAACTTTAAACAAATACATAACAAATTGTTTATATACTTGAATATACTTACAATACATACAATTGGGAAATTTCAAATGGATTAGTATTTTTTAAAACCCAAAAATACCAATATAACTTTTTAATTTTATACGTATATATTTTATTGCTAATTTCTATAATTAAGAATATATTTAAATCTATATTAATTAAAGATTAACTTTAAAATTGTATAATATTTATGTTATATAAATAAAACTGTGCTTTATTATAAATATTAACAACTGTGTTTTAACAAAAATCTTACGTAGAGTATAATAATATTATAAATGAAAATAAATTTTATTTATCCGAAAAGCAAACTTAACTCAATACAAGTCAAAGAGTTTGTTGTTTTTCCCCCGTTTTGGTTGACTGAATGGATAAATTTATTGATTGATTGATGTCTTTATATTTAGAAAATAATATTCTTATTATAATTTTTTTTATTGACTTTAGCTCTAATAGAGAACTAATTTTAACTATGGTTTGAGTGATTGGTTGGATTATATTTGAGGCAAATTATAATATGAATATATTAAGTAATTTTTCATTTTAGCTAAAACTGTCAAATTGATTGAATTAAAAATTCTGATTAAAAAATTTAGCCAGATGAGATAATCGAAATATTTTAATTGAAATTCTTGAGTAAGTTTGACGCCAATAGTCTAAATAGAAAAAAGAGTAAAAACAGTTTGTAATCAATCAAACAATGATTGAAAAAATTGATTTTTTCTCTTTTTTTATACTTAAAAATACTTTGAAAAGGAACTTTATATTAATGTTGAACTTACTATTTAATCTGCTTGGTGACTTAAAATTAAAACAATAAGGTTTTATATTAATTTTTAATTTAATTTTGTTTAAAAGTATTTTACTTTTTACTTATTTATTGTTCAATCATTGATATGATGTGAGGAAACAATTTGATAAAATCTGTTTAAAATTTAATAACAATTTGAACATTAATTTATTATATGTATAATAATGTATTTAGTTTATATGTATTGAAGTTAGTAATATTTTGTTACTTGAACAAATTATTATATAAAAACAAATGCAATTAAAAATAGAATAAGCATAAAAAATATCTTATCAGAAATATTTAAAGTAATTTGTTTAATTTAATTAAAACACTAATTTTGTATAATTTATTTTTATGTTTATTTGGAATTTAATTTATAAAATTTTACATTGTTAATCATTCTTCTAAAAAAATAAAATGTAATAAGCAATTAATAATTTGTTTCATAAATTTTTTATTTTTGTAGTTTTTTATTGCTAAAGTTTTATTAGATTATACTAATTAATTAAATTTTAAAAAATGCTACAAAATTTGGTTATGCACAAACGTTAAGTAGTATAATATATATTATTTAATAATTTAATTTATTTATTTGTGCTAAATGGCAGTTCAACTAATATTTCTCTTTATTTTTATATAAATTTAAATTTGAATTTCAAATTTTTGTTTTAATATTTAATTATTTGATTAAAAAATTAACTAATCAATATTTTAATATATAGTATAACAGAACAATATAATTATTATTTACAGTATATATCATATAATTTATTTGGTAAGAAATGATAACTTATATTAAAAACAAATCAATAAAATAACAATAAGTATTAGAATCTATAAGAAGAGCCATTTAGTTGACATATGTTTTAATCGCATTTATTCTTTATTTGTTAGGCTATCAAAACATTAATATTTTTTGTATAAATATTAATTCTAAAGAGTTTTGTTAAGTAATTGAAAATTTATTAATACAAATGTGTTAGTTATAGAATATATTTATAAGTTGGCAAAATATTTGCTAATTAATTTAAGGATAGAATTTATATTTAAATGTTTAGTATAGAAAAGGTCAAAAGAGTAGAGGAAGAGAAGAGAGAGAATCGGATTTTCTATTACTTCTTGTTATTTGATTCAATGCTGTCTAAAGAGAATGCAAGTAATTGTCATTAATTTAATTATTTTAGTAACAAATTGTATGATTTATTTGGTTTGAATTGGTGTTAGACTAAAGTCATAGCAAAATATTGTCGAATATATGACACGATTTAAGAAATTGAATACATTTTGATGAAATAAAATCGGAAAAATCGTTTAGTGGTCATAGAGTTCACGGTTTGGTTTAACTATACAATAATAAAGTGGTCGATAACACAACCAGAGCCACGATTTTTGTCTCAAATCTATTCGAATCTCTTCTGGAAATCGGTTTCAATGCCTACCAAACACTGATCCGAAAGAGAAAGTCTTTTTCAATGAATAGAAACTCAAATCTGAAAAGAGAGCAAAACTGAGATGAGAACTGAGACATCAAAGAGATGTATCGCCAAAAATAGTTTAGTTTTTTCCAAAACACAAATTGTATTTCGCCTAAAAATCATTTTTTCTTTCTTTACTCAAATTTAAACTTTATTTTGGTTCTGATAAGAAAATCTCAAATTTTATCGCTTTTCCCAAAAATATTTTTTAATTAAAATGTGTAGAAATGTTGGCTATAATGTTGTAATTTAAAATATAACAATTTTTGTTAATTTTTAAAAAAAATTACATATTTAGGATAATTAAATAATTAATATAAAATCTAAAATATAACTCACAAAAAACAAATAAAACAAGGTAATTACTGCAAGTTTTATAGTTGTTTCTTAGCGCCAAGGAACAACATACGGTATTTGTCTAGAACAAATCACAAACACTATCTTTACTAACTAGAGTTTGCAATCTCAATCTTACTAACAATAACATCAATTAAGTTGATTTGTATATAAGTTTGTGAGCCCTAAAAATTACTCTATATATGAATTAGTGCAAACAATAAGGGTTACATTTCTAACTATAACAATTAATATGACATAACATACAGAAGCAAAGGGGCAATATTAATCAAATTAAATCAAAACATGCCTTTTGCAATACTTTCAAACTAATTATAAAATTATTTTAACATTTAATTAATATTATTGATTATTTATGATATAATTCAATATTTTTTTAACTTTTTACTACTTTCATGTTTTTAAATGTTTACTTATTCTACTTTTTGATGTTTTTAAAATTTAAAAATAAAATATTTAACTTAAAAATATGTTATTTAAAATATGTAAAATATAATAAATAAATCTAATAAAATGTTAAATTAATTGATAATATTTCACTGAAACATGTACAATATTGTCCTTTGCTTATGTTAAGTAGATATAACTAGGCTTGTCAATATACAAAATAAAATTCCTTAAGTTTGTATAAGGGGTATCGTTTTTATTGCATTTTAAACAACAATTTTTGAATATTTTGCTAATATTTCTTAAGAATCAAGATAATTCCTATAGTGTTGTTAACCATAGATTTAATCTTCTTGATCGCACTCACTCTAACCCATTGTCTATTGTGCTTAATATCTAAAAATTAAAATCTAAACAAAAATAACAATGATTGTTTATTTGTTAATTAGAGTCTTGGGTAGCATTGGTAGAAAATAGAGACTTTTAATTCACAATAATTTTTGATCATTTCTATACAGAGTTTGCATTGATTGCAGATACTGTACATACGTTCTCTATATAGACAGATATTTTATATAAAAGTAAAATAGAGTTTGTGCTTAACTCTGCATTTTTTCTATTATCAAATTTTTTCAATTCGAATGTGACTTTTGCATAATTTTTTCTGTTTCTAATTGAATATTTACTTTAAGGCAAAACTAGTTTCAGTTAAAAAAGCTTTGGAAGAGGCAGAACATGAGTGTAATGAAAAACTCTCTTCATTCTTATGCACATAATTTGCATTAAATATTAATTTATATAACTATTTGTATCGAATATTCTGTAACTAATAACTGGGAGAAAACGAAAAAAATCAATTAACTTGGAATTTGTCTCTAATTCCAAACTTTGAAATATAAGTAATTGTCTGAGTTTTGTAAATTGAAATTATTCTCTTAATCATTAATAGTCTAAACAATATATTCTTTAAATTAGAATACATTCTGAGAATCAATTTGTAAAAAGAATAAAGAATTAGTAAAAATATAAGATTAAATGGGTTTGGTCGTTAGAAAAATGTTTCTTATTTAATATTTTACAAAAATGTCATTTTTGATAACAGTTATGATAAAATATTTTTACAAAAACTTTATTTTTAACAATTTTTGTGAATAAATGTGCACTTATTGTAAAATTTCGAAGAGTTAAAAGAGCAGAAAGAGTACTAAAAGTGAATTTGGTTTTGAGATGAGCACAAAAAGACAAAAGAAAATATAAAATCTTAAAAATTCTTTGTGAACCAGAATCAGAAGTTGAGATAACGCGAGAAAAGGGGAAAACAAGTCATAAAATTGCAGCTTAAAGGACAACAAAAGATGTTTCCATATATATATCAAAAATACTAAAATACTAAAAAATACTGCAATTCTTAAAATCCATTTTTTGCAAAAATACATTTTTAGGGAACATCAATGATTGTACTTATTTTCTCTCTCTATCCTTCTCCTCCTCCTCCTCTTTCTCTCTCCTGCTCTCTCTCTCTCTCTCTCTCTCTCTCTCTCTCACTCACTCTTTCTCTCCCATACTTTTAGCACATTTTCTCAATTTTTTATTTATGTGCATAACTCGAACCGAATATAACATTATTTGCATAAAAGAGAAAACTTTTGTGTCATTTCATTTCAGCATTTTTTTGCAACACTTTTCTCTAATACTGGCCATAAGTATTCGAACACATATTTCTATATAGAAATATATATTCTCAGATTTTCTACTTTTATTTATTTTTGTTTTATTTTATATTTTTGGGAAAATATTTTTGAATTTGTCTATATTTTTTCAAAATAACTTTTTTCGATAAGTTTTAGACAAACAAAAAATATTGAATTTATACATATTTTTCGTTTTTATCAGAAATATGAGTTCAAAGCAAATAATTTATGTTTTGGACATAAAAATAAATGAAAATTTTTCGGATATTTGTTTTTAGCAAAAGAAAAAACTATTTTTAATTTGTTAATGACTCGAAAGTGCAGTAATTTCTCGGATAATAATAATAATTTTTAAGGAAAGAGACATTACTTTAACTCTTGTGAACACATTAGTCAAGTCTTTCCCTTAGATTTGTTATCATAAGAGTGGAGTAAATCTGAGATCAAAGATAAATATAACTTAATTTTTAGTACATTTCCCAAAGTTTTGTCAATCAATGTCTTCTTTTCTACTTTCTCTAAAAGCGAATTAAATTCTAATTTTTAAATAATTTATTTTTTGCACTCAATTACAGTAATATTATTTCAACTATTTTAGAGATTATCTAATAAATTGTCTTAAAAGAGATTTAGTTGTCTTAAATAAAATAGAGATAAGATTAATTCAAAAGTATCTCTAAAATCATTCTTTAGATTATAAAATATTTAAACAAATTCTTTAATCAAATCGACATTTATTTCAGTGAAAGCTTTTATAATATTGTTAAGAACTGTACCAAAAATATTTAAAAAGATATAACAAACATAACAAATATTGTAGAGTATAAGAGACAAAAACTATACTTATATATATATTGATATATATATATATAGTTATATTCGGCACATATACTGTACATCAATTTGAAAAAATTGTTAAATATAAACATTAGTCCATAATATTGTATAACATAACGCACAGTAAGTACAGTATGTATAGTATGTATTGAATACGAATACAACTATTGATATAAGTCGTGGAAAGAGATCGAAACCCATTTACTCAAACAATGGAGCAATGGGTTACTTATCTTCAGTTTCTTCGGCAATAACTACATACAGACCAGTGATCGTTGAGTCCAGATGTCTAACAATGGAAAGGTAGTGAAACTAAGCCAGTGCTCCACTGCCAGCCATTTCCAACATTTATTTAATAAATATTTGTGAGGGAGAGGGCGAAGAGGAAAGTATTTTTCACTTTTCTATAATAATTTATACTCTTTTTGGGTGTTTTTGTATTTACGCACTCATTGTGTTGGCTATCATTACCCAATAGTTTGTATCATATTTTACGAAAAGATATCACAAACAGAAAAACCTATTAGTCGTCTGTTCAGAGAAATACTCGAAAAACATCATTAAATCTCTACTTTTCTGCTCTCGAAAATCAAAACACATTAATATTTATGACTTCCAATCGAATTGTTATTTGAATCAAACTTTTTCTCTAATTTTTTCTCCGAAGCCCACAATTTCTCGATTTAATAACTTTGCAAATCGTTTCGTTTATAATACATAAGAAATGAATAATAAATAATTTGAGTAACGGATAGCAATAGTGAGCATTCAATCACATTTTGTTCTCAAATTATTTTTGCCGAAACTTTTTTTTTCTCATTTTCTATTCGTCGCTAAAATTGTTTCTTCAATGAACTCAAAAAACGAGAAATTCTTATCAAATTCAAAACAAAAATTTATTCATTTATTATAATATTGTGCTTAACAAATATAAATGTTAAGAAATTGCAATTCAAAATAAAAAATAGACATTTGTTTCGTATTCAACTGATAGTCTATTTTACTTTATATTCTATAACAAATATATTCAAATCGAAAAGTTCATTGAAATGTCGAACCCGTATCTGATAAATAAAAAAATAAGTTATATATATAGCCCAGCATATAGTGAACACTACATACTAAAGGGCTGAGTAAATACAAAATGAAAAATATCTTTATTTATATTTTTAGATTAAGTTTTAGAAGAAAAAAACGAATGTCTGAACTCATACCAAAAGATTAAAGTTTTTAATATTAAAAAATAGTAAATATTATTAAAAGTTTAATACTTTGTGAGGAAACGCCGAACTGTGTCTGATATGATTGAATTGAGACTCAAATGAATCGATTGTTTGTTTTGAATTCGAAAGAAAAACATTTCGATCGCTCGCAACGAAAAACTGAATAAATCGACATTTTTCAGCTCTACTGTATTAAGAGCCAAAAAATAACAAACTCTTATCACAACTCTTTCTCTGCTTATAATCAAAGTCTTAAATCCAAATTCAAAAAAAAGTAAAAAAATAATCCTTTTATTGTTGAACTGCTTTTGCAATATATTCTCAGTTTAACTCTATTTTTTGATAATTGATTGACTGCTTATTATAGTCTCAAAAAATACTAAACTTTTTTTTAAAAATAATATAAAGCTATCGATTAATAACTTTTGCAAAACTGTAGAATTTTTTTTAAAAACTTCATAAAACTTTTCAAATATTAAATCGAAAGTTTAAATATATATATTTTAAACGCAAATATTTTCTATTCTCTCTTAATCATTAAATCGATGTTTGGCTAAGACTTTCATTTCAAACATTTCATTCATCCTTTCAATAGAGCAAACATTTGCATTGATTTTAATTTTTCGACTATTATTTTGTTCACTTTTTTCCAAACTATTGATATTTTTTTAATAAATTTTAAAAATTCACTGTTTTTCAAATTTTCTAATATATATAAAAAATGTCAATAAAATAAATGAAATGTCGAACTGGATATCGAATAAAATTATCCAATTTTTCTTTCAAAAGAAACTTTGAGCCAAAGAGTAACAAAAATCAATTTCTTCTATAATTAAATAGATTTCAGTTACTTTTTCTCTGGAATTGAGATAATGTGTTAGAACTGTGAGATGTGCTCTGCTATTGAACAGCGCATTAGACTTTGCAGAGAATGAAATGCAGAAAAAGTTGCTTATTATCGATCAAATACATTGAGCTTTTAGTCATATATCAAACACACTTTGAATATATAAAAAATTCTCTAAATACAGACGCTATGAATATTCATGTGTTTGAGAGCAGATTATATGTTGTGAAGAATTGATTTACACACAAAAAAAATTGGAAAACTTTTTACGGAAATCACATTTTTTTAATCAACTATTGTCTGAATTCATGACTTAAAAGTTTTTATCTTTGTATCACAAAAAAAAGTATTTAAATAAAAATATAATTTTTTCTCTTTTTAGTCTTAATTTGAAAACTAAATTGAGTCACAAATTCTAATCAAAATAAAGCGTATTTTTTCTATTGCTTAGTTTCTGTTTATATATAAACAGACATGCATATATTCTATTCTATGCTTTGCTTTGGATTTGTATTTGGATAAAAAATTTTGTTTTGTTGTAGTATTTGTATGCATATGTATTATTTGGTTACCTTTTATACCTGTATTAAGAATTTACAGAAAAGACAAACAATACAACAAAACCAATACAAATACTTTTGCTAATCATATTCTAGATTACATCTTGCACATATACCGTAAGATATTTGAACTCAATTTAAAGTTAAACAAATTTTGCATTAAAAAATTTGTTTATTATTAAATATTTTTTATATCTATCTTACTAGTTAGTCATATTTTTAAGTACAGTACTGTATTATACTTGTTTGCAATTTCAGCAAATTTTTATATTATTAAAAAACTTGTTTAATTTGATTTATTTATTTTTATTTAATTATTTGAAAATAACTTAAAAATTACATAATTTTATAAGAATTTATGTAATTTAACACTATTTAAAAATTTTAAAATTGCTATTAAACTATAAAACTAAAATAAAAACAGCAAGTACAAAAATATGTCTTTTATTATAATTTTTGTTAAAGTAATAATTTTTAATTTTTTTATTAATTATTTAAATGTTTATACTGTACTTCTTTATATAAAAATATACAAGTATAAATGAGTTCTATATGAATAATTTTTGTTACGCTATTATACTCTGAATAATCAATTTTATTTACAAAGCATTCACTGGAGTGTCTCTAAAATTATTACTGTTTTAGTTAAGTTATTATTTAATATAAATTAAATTAATGCTAAAAATAGAAAAATATTTTTTAATATTAAAACAGTCTAAATTATTAAAGCAAAAATATTCGATGTTATAAACTTTTAAAACTATTGTAGGTTTTGGACAAACAAGATAATTTTTATTCATATTTTTTTGCTAGGCAAACTTTTTTTTATTAATATAAGAAAATTCTATTTTTATTTAATATATATTAAAATTTTTTAAGTATAAAATTCAATCAAAATTCTGTTATTTTTATTTATGTTTTTTAAAAAACAAATTTAGTTTTGAATATATTTTATTGGAAAGGGTTTGCCAACTGTCGCTATACCAAACAAAATGTTTGTATTTTAGACCAAATATTCAATATTCAAATTGAGACAAATAAATAATACAAAAATATATTTCCAAATATATTCTGTTTTCATATAGTTTTGCGTCAATCGAATGAAATTCTGTTTATGAAATATGAATTTAACATTTTTTTTGTGTCATTTCAACTAAAAAAATTCGTCAAAATTTGTTCGATTGATCCGAACATTTGTGTCAAAAAATCTATAAAAATCTTTTATAACATTTTATAACAGAAACGAAACACAAAATGATTTACTGTTTATGATTGAAATTGTAAATTCTTAACAACAAATCCATATATCACTGAATGCTATAATAATTTTTTAAAGTAAAATAGTGCATAAATTTGCAGTCAATTAAAGGTTTTAGCGAAACATCTCTACTTTATATTTTCAAAATCGTATTTTGTTTTTGACTTTTGAGTGTCAGCTCAGGTCTAAATATAGTGAAACATCGAATCAAAAAATTGTTTTTCCCCTTAAAGCCAATTAGTTGTCTGTTTGCAAGTGCTCTGAAGAAAGACAGTTTCAAAATAAGATTAACAAAAAAAAGAGCTTTTGGCCAACACTACAAAAAATATTGGCATTTTTGAAAGTATTGGCCAACACTACACACGAGGAGAAGCCGTCCATAAATTAGCTGCAATTTGTCGACTATTTTCCAGACATTTCTGAAGGGTTTAGCACAAGTGTGACGAACGAGAAGAATATTTTGACGGATTGTGACATAAAAATAGATCGATTTATGAATGAAGAATCTATAGATGCTACTAGAATACAGTATAGTACAGTACATGCTATATATTGCTGAATATTGGCTATGACACAGTTGCAAATCAAAATTTGACATGATTTGAATTTTATTTTAATAATTTTAATTACTTTGAAATTATATCATTGAAATTTTTGTTCGCATAACTTAATATTAGAAACACTAATAGTCATTATCAAGACATATCTTATACTGTATTTGTTATTTAACTTTTGTGTTTCAAATCTAATCCCGAATTTCAAATTTGAATATTTTTGTCTTTTATTCAGTTAGAGCCGTAATAGCAGATAGTAATCATAATTTAAAATAATGGAAAATAGTTTTTATGATTTTTTAGATACTATCTTAGATACTGAGATATAGCGTATGTTTTGGGTTTTGGCCATCAAATGAGAGGGCAGTGTCTCGTCTCTCGGCTCAATCATGATTAGCAAAAATACGATATATTGTTTTGATATCGATATACCGTTTGTATTGTTGGATATCGTTCCACATTTGGGTGGAGTTGGGGATCAATAATTCACAGAACACATACACAAAGCACCAGAATCTGGTGTAGTCTATGACTATGACCACCTCTACTCTACTCTACTCTACTCTATCTACTCGACTCTGGTCTACAGTCTATATTGGTTTTCGCAAATGAAACCCTTATTACTCTAATCAATGATATTATGCCATACTTTCACTAAACGCATTGTATGGCTAATATCAAATAACTATAGATCGACAGACTTTTAGCTAATATTTCTCTTTTTTTCTCTTTAATACAAAAGAAAAGTATAATTTTTTAATGAAAAACATACTTATCTCGTTGTTCTCATTCTTTGTCTTTTAATGTTTTCGTGTTTATTCTTCATTATCTTTGAGGCAAAACATTAATTTTGAAAACTTTAGATATTGTTTGACGAATAAATATCAGATAAAAATATTTTAATATTAAACTCTAAAACGGTTTAAACATAGAAAAGCTTTAGGAAAAATAATAATTTTGGATCAAAAATATTTAATGTGTATTAAAAATTAAAGCGATGTTCAAAATATATTTATAGCTATCTATATATAAATGTATATAATTTGCGACATAAATGCCATTTTTATAACGCGAAATATTCTATAAATTCTAAGCGACAATATTTTTAGTGCCAAGAGTTTTATAATCTTTATATAAAAATATATCATAAACTGTCATAGGAGATCAATTTAAAGATTTATTCTATTTATCAATAATCGTATGCAAATCAGAGATAAATTTTTATTGTTTTTAATTCAGTTATGAAACAACAAAAATTTGGATTAACACAAAATTTTATTGTTTTAAAAAATCTAATCAATAAATATAATCTATGTTTTAACATAAAAAATAATTCTAATATTTATTTTAAAATTATTTAGATTTTAATACGAAAAAATGCTCCAAAAAAAGAAGTGAAAATTTTTATGCGTTTACATTAAAAAAGAAATTTAATCATAAAAAGCGTATTATATGTTCGAAGCGAATGCTCTCTCGATATTGATTTTTCTTTTATCTTCGTTTTCAGTTATAGTCACAGATATTATTATATATAAAATTCAATAAATTTTAAGCCCAATTCCAATCTTTTATATAACATTAGTGTTATATAAAGTTAGCCAAAAGTTCAGTTCAGGACTAATATCCAATGCGTGCGACAACTCATTAGTAATAATAAGTTAATTCAATATGAGTTTGAAAGCACACCAAAAGAATTTAGAATCTGATATAAAAATATGCAATAATTGGATTGTTTTTCTCTCATAACTGTTTCGATACTCAGTTTGCAGTAAATCTAAAAAAGAGCTAAAATTGATTTAACGATTGAAAGACACTTTTCGGCTGAATTGGGTGTAATTCGGGAAACAGTAAATTCTTGTCAACTCAAAACTCGTTTAAAATATTTATTATAAACCTGAGAGTCAAATGAGTGAACTTGAACCGAGTGGTGAATTTTTTAAACCGTAAAATATTTTATAACGCAATTGAATATTCATTTGAGTGTAACGGAACTTAATGGAGAGTTGAGAGGAGGGGAGAGAGAGAGCAGGAGAGAGAGAGAGAGTTTGGAAGAGAATTGTCTGAATAAAGGTCTGAATTGGCGATGAGGACAAGCAAAGGCTCTCAACACTAGTCCATAAATTCAGATTCACTTTTCGCTTCTCTCATATTCCTCGCACACAAACATCTATTCTATTATGTATTTCATTCATTGACTGCATCTTTGCTTTTGAAATAAATTTTTATATATAAAGCCATTCATTTGGGTTAATAAAGTCAGCATTAAATTAGAGCTCGCGTTGAAAGTAAACTAATATATAAACAAAAACAGTAGAGCAGTATAAAGCATTGTTTTATTCGCAGCACTGATAGCTGCTATCGACTATTTGACTAAAATTAATCATTTGCTTAATTAACATCAAAAATAAATTATATTAAACGATTAACAATAATATCTAAAGAGATTATCTTAAATATTATTTAAATAAACATTAATTATAGACTTCTTTTGTTTTATAATGATTTTCAAAAAATACGACAAATAAATTGAATAAAATATATATTTCAAACAATTTTATTTCGGTTTTATTTTGCATTTATAATACATAAGTAATTAAATTATGTTTTTCATTGTATCAAATGGTGAAGTGTTTATGCATTCAATACAAATAGAGAAATTAGAACTTGAATGCATAGAATGCATAGATTATACACATGTTTATGTATTCTGAATAGATTTACATTTTTAAATTACTTTTTCTCAATATTATAATCAAAATGAGAACTAAACCTGCAATTTCGTCATATTCAAAAATGATGCAAAAACTCATGAAAAAAAAGAGTAAATATATTATAAATATTTATATATTTTTTTTGTATATTAAGTATTTAGTTCATCTGTTTATTTATGTATTTTGACGGCTCATAAATTTTTATATTATAGATCAGCGCTATATCAAATCGCATGTGAAAAATATATATACTTTTTCTCTATTATAAAAGAAAATATTCGTTTCATTTACCTTTCACTCCATTATATACAGCTTTTCTTCAAACTATCATTTCTTTTTCCGAAAAAAAGAAAACAAAAAACTTATTTTACCTAAAAATTCTTTTTTATATATATTGTCCCGATTTTAAGGTCATATAACAATCTAAAAGCATAAAAGTATTGAAGTAATGGCACCAAAAAAAGAAGAAATATTTAGAAGAATGTGTTTCCAATACTAGAGCACAAAACATGAAAACACAATATAATATAAATTTGTGTAACTTTCATATAATGTATGGAAAAAAAAGATATTACAAACAAAAACAGTGCACTTATAATATGGAGAATAATAGTGTAGAAGAAAATAGAGGAAAAAACAGTGAAGTGTTATATCGAAACATAAAAAGAGTACTCCTGTGCTGTATAACGGGCTATATACAGTAAGATCTGTATAATTTCACACTGTTGGGACCGAGGTTTATGTCATGTGAAATTATAAAATGTGAAATTAGACAACTATAAAAATTTTTAAATATTATTTAAGAGCAATTTTTTAATGACATTAATATAGTTAGAAGTCCAAATTGTTAAGTTAATAATAATTGTTTTATATTTGACAATTTGCATAACATTTTAAATTTTTTAAATTTTATTTCAAATTAATAATTCTGTATTTTCATGATTTAGTATTTTTTAAATTTTAAAGTAATATTATTTGTGCAATTTTTTAAAATAAAATTAAAATAATACTATAATACAAAGACGCAAATTATTTTAATTTCTTTAGAATAATATTTGTCATTTTAATTTATAGAATTTGGCTTATATTTTTAATTTTCTAATTAAAGATTAAGTTGTCTGTTATTTTTCAATATTATTTTATTGTATTCTTTGGCTTTTTTGTAATTTAGTTAACATACAAAACTAATATATTTG
>JAQFXP010000675.1:0-25936 GCA_034693685.1 Belba bartosi
ACTTTATACATTTGACAGAATTAAATTATCTTTATTCATTAAAAAATTATTCAAAAATTACGAGCGTCAAGATTAATAGTTAGCCTCTTTACATAATTAGGAGTAATGCATAATTTAAAACATTTTTAATATTAAAGTTAATTTTTATGACAATTCCGTTTCTATTCCTTACTTTGTCCAACCCAAACCAGGGATCAAAACGGAAGTATAGTTTACATTAAAAATTATTATTTTAAGCAACATAAAATATTTAGAAAATTTTTTCTAATTATTAAAAATTTCTTAATTATAAAAGTTATTTTATATTTAAATATAAAGCAAAAATGTTTAACCAAACAATGAAATAATAAAATTATAAATTGGAGCAACATAATTAAAAGGCCAAGTTGTTTGAAGATATAAGCCAACTAATTCGGCATATGTGAACTCTTCGGGTGTGAATAACACATAAGTATCAATACATTGCATTCAGATTATTAACCATCAGCTGTAGGTTCTTCGCTCTGATGGCAGTCGTCGACAGTTTTCGAACTTCCGATTCGAATGCATTCAATCCCTTTGACATTGAGTTGTAAACCTATTTATTAAATAAATATTTTTATAATTATTTATGACTTAAATCATTTAATTTACGCACGAATTGTATCAAATTTTTCGTTTCCGGGCTATTAATGTAATCATTGTTTTTAACGTTTATTATAATCTTTAAAATTTTGGATTTAATTTCCAACAACTTTCTGTATAACACGTCTTCAGTGTTGGTCACAATCATTGGTCTATTTATTCGTATTATTTCATTATTAACCCCCCATTTAGCCAACTGTGTCCCCATACCCAGCGCCGCATAACTGTATCTCTTGTACTTTGCATCCAATTTATCAAATGTTTGCCAGGACATTGCTAAACCAATATCCATAAACTTTGTTACTTCACTGTAAACCTAAGCCATCAGTTCCAATCCATCCGTATTGTACTTATTTGACATATCTCTTAGCAGTTGTTGTATTGCTTTTACATTACTCTCAACTTTACGCTTAACATCCAAATCATCTAACTTTGAATACGAAACCACATTGTCTTTGATTAAAGATTTGACATATTTTGAATCATAACTGTTAGCTAATAAATTGGATATTCAAATATTAATAATAGAAAATTCAACATAGCAAGTTTTTACCCGAACTAAACACGGTTAGGGTCAACACAAATAATACAAAAACTTGCATTTTGTAAATATAATATTTTAAATGTTCAAACTTAATATATAATAACAAAATCAATCTTACTCTCCTATATACTTAATAAGCATGCCAAATATTTGAGTTGATTTATAGAATAACAACATTTTACATAAAATATTTTAATTGTTTATACGTTATTTGAATTACTCATATCAATTAACATAATAATTTTAATAGAATTCAATTTAATTCAATTGTATTTATTTATTTAGTTTAAAAAATATTTAATAATTGATTTTTTAAAAAGTATATTAAATACAAATTTCTAAGTATTAAAATATTAATTCTAATTAAATTGCCAATTAATTGCAACGTAAATAAATATAATCAAAAATTTTATTTTATTTATGAATTAAGTGACTATAAGTTTTAAATAAATAACTGAGCAAAATACAATTGAGCAAATCCTTTATAATCGGATTAAAAAGTACTGATAAATAATTGGCAAAACAGCGAATTTTCACAAAAACATATGCATTTTGAGCGAAAATTTTAGAATAATATAATTGATATTTGAAGACACAATTTATAATAAAATTAAAATGAAGATATCTTTCAATTTAAGGTTGGCACAATACTTTGAATAGATCTGTTAACAAATCTCATCCAAATATATTTGAATTAATTCTTGTTTTACAAAAACAAGAGAAGAAAACAGACAATAATTTAATTCAGTTACGTAATGGTCACACAATTAATCGGACAAACAATAAATATAAAAGTTTAAACAAACAGATTATGAAACTTAGAGACACTTAACTGGAAATGCAATTGAATTTTTAGATTCAGTCAGCTTTTTATTTAAACCAACGATTAATTTCATAATTTTTATGTTTTATTTTACATTTTTATATTATTCCATTATTTTTTGTAAAATAAATATTTAATAATTTATTAAAAAAAAGTTATGCTAATAATAAGCAAATAGATTTTTTAAGTCTTATATTAAACAAAGAGAATAAACAACGTTTCTCATTTATTTTGTTGTTAAAATTGTTTTCGCTCAAATGCATTACGCTCAAGTGAATTTCGCTCAAATCGATATAAACCTTTCTAAAGGAAAAGGTGTCTTTTGATAAAATTTATAATACAGTACTAGTATGAAATATTCCTTTATAAAAATATCGATAAAAGCCTTTTAATCACTATATCATCCTTTTGAAATTTTTAATAAATTTTTGAAAAAATTGTATATATAGTTTCTGTCTGGTTTCCCTCCCTCCCCCCTACTAACAGATAGATTATATTGTATTTTAAGCTTTAAAGTATAAGACTAATATTGTTAAACTACTATTGTGCAAGCAACACTAAATTTTATTGTTATTTGTAAACTAAGTTAGTTAAAAATATTTGCTGTTTGTAATCATGCAAATTAATTTAGAGTTGTCAAAACCTAAGAGTTCAATCTGTTTGTTAGTTTTTTGCTGTTTGTTTACAAAAACAAAAAATATTATCTGCAGTGAATCTCGGGATTTATTGTCTCGGGAATATAAATTAAAATGCAAATTGTAACAACTTGTTAGTTTAAATTTAGAAGATTACGGAAAAGCAATACTGTGTAATTAATACAAAATTTTAATTAAAATAAATTAATTTAAAAACCAGATTTGATACTAATTATTATAATTAATTTAGTAAATTATATAAAACAATAAAATGAATTTCAAACTATTTTTGGTTTTAATTTTAATAAAACGAATTTGTACTGAAATGAATGATTGCATACAAGTTTGTAAACAAAATAATAAATGTTTAGAATTATGTGAATCAGAGTTTAAAAATCCAAATCGAAATAAATTAAGCTTGGCGCATTGTGGACTTACAAATTTAAACGAGATACAATCACGAATTGTTCAAGGCAAAAATGCAAAAAATTATAATTACCCTTGGATGGTATCGTTACATGCTAATCCAACAAAATATATTAATCATATAAAATTAGGAATCCCGGAAACTGTTCTACACTTTTGTGGCGGCGCTATAATTAACGAACGATTTATTCTAACGGCCGCTCACTGTGTGTAAGTCTAACTAAAAGTTTTATTAATATTATTTGCTTAAGCAAATAATTTTAAATTAAATTTTTACAAATAATAAAAACAATTCTAAACTTATGTTATTAATACATTTTAAATTAATAAATTTTTGATTTTATTATACAATAAATTTAATTATTAAAAAAGATTGAACAGTATGATCTTAATACATTTTTGAGAGAAGATTGGCAAAATGCTGTTTACTAGATCAGAACAGACTTTTTAGACCTTCACTCAAAACTTCAAAATTTTTCTCTTTATTTCATGAGTTTAAATTGCACTAATAAGGTTAAATTGAAACATTAAAATAAATTCAAGTTTAATATGCATAAATGTTTAACGTGTATATTTAATATTGTTCAATATAAATTAGTCTATTTTACAAATATATAAACTATTTTTTACTATTTTTTTAAAAACTCGACTGTACTTGTTTTTATGGAATTTTCTAAACGTTGATTAGAATTTTTTTTATAATTATTTTAGCACCACTTTTATACAATTTTAACTTGATTAAATATTATGTATCAAATATTGGTTTATATTAGAATTATTGTATAATACTGTATTAATATTAGAAATATTTGAATTAATTACACTATGTATTATTTAAGCAAGTTCAAATAAAATTTAATACAAATAGAAAAAATCAGATTGAAAATACTCAACTTATGATTGGTTCAAATAAATTAAATCTGGCAAAACCTGTAAAAGATGAAATTATAGAACTAGAGCATTTATTAATACCCGGATTAATATATAAAAAATGGACAAGATATCATGAAAAATTTAATGACCAAAAACTTAATGATGATATTGCTTTGGTCAAAACGGCAAAACCAATTGAATTTAAAATAAAAAACAATACGTTTGTCGTCAATAGCGTATGTTTGCCCGAAAGCGATATCGAGCCCAGGTGTTGGGCAACGGTTGCCGGTTGGGGTCGAACACAAATGGATAATCCGTTATCAAATTCAATGCTATTAAAAGAAATGAAAAGTCTTATCATAACTAACTCGGAATGCAATCAAATTAACAAAGAGTCGAGTTTTTACGAAACAAACGGGACTTATAATCAAAATTTATTTGATATTACAGACAAACAATTTTGTGTTATATCTAGTCTTTCACCCGGACTTGCATTGAACTACAAAGGAGTTGCTCCAAGTAATGTTATAATTAAATGCTATTTTAATAATCAGAACATTTAATTTAATTAACTTAATGTTTAAATGTTATTTTTACTACCAATAATTTAATCATTTTAGCAAAATTTACATATAAAAAGTTTTAATTTTTTAATAGCTTGAGTTTTAATTTAAATATGTTTTTTTAGTTTTTAAATATTTTCCAAGTACAAAATTTAGAATAATCATTAGGGTTGGGCGATTTGGCAAAATAAAATTTGACCATGTATTATACATGTATAATACATGTATTTTTCTTAATTTATTATTTTGTATTAAAAATTAATATTTTATTTAAAAATTAGATACAGAGCAATAAAATCAATTTAAATAATCAATATTGATTTTGTTAGTAAAACTTCAAATTGTTTTCTACTGGTTTATATGACATAACATCACATAAGTATGCATTGATTCACAGATTTAAACAATTAGTTGCTTTTTATGCCAATCAACGCATACATACGTCATTATGCCACAGGAAAAAATTAAGGTTTCGTGGCATAATTTTATAGTTTTAGAAATAATATTAAAATTAATATCAGAAATACTGTAATTTTCTGGCAAATTATTATTTGAATTAAATTAAATTGTTACATGGGTTGGGCAATTTTTTTAAATAAAATTTGGCTATATCATACATGTATTATACATGATGTATTATACACTATACATGTTTAGCCCAATTTTAATAATCATTCACATTTTAAATGTAAAATGTTAAAACTGTTAATTTAATATAAGTTTAGTATGCTGATTATTCAAAATGTTTTTTCAAATAGTAAAAAATATATAATGTAAATACTTTTACTTGTTGCACAAATTATTTGATAATATTAATAAATAAATAAAAATCTCAAATTAAATTGAAAAATTTACTATTTATTTTAACTTACATAAAGTTAAACGATAAAAATTAATATAAATTTAGTTTACTTTAAAATAAATTTTAAATTTGTAAGTTTAATTTTTACTTTTTAGATAAAAATTATTAATGACACCCTGCAAAATTAAAAATCTATTGGTAATATTTTATAAGCATCTATTAATAATATTTTACCTTATATTTAATATTTATTTTATAAAAAGTTTAAAACATATAATATAAACACTATTCTAAACTTGTTTTCTATATTCTAAATTTATTTTATATACATTTTTGAATTTAATTGATACAAAATATAATTCTATTATGGTTTAAATTATATCTACTTGCTGACAAATATTATGTTTTATTTTTATTATTTTATAAATAAAATTTTACATTTTATTAAATTAATTGTCTGTTTTTAAAATTACAATATATTATCTAGGTGACTCGGGATCAACTTATGTTAAATATTTAAACGAGCGTGTTTATACAATTGGACTTGTAACTTATAATTTTTTTAATCAGTTAAATCCAACGACAAAATTGACCCGAATTTTAAAATATTTTAATTGGATTACAAATGCAACAAAATTAGATTTATATGACGTTTAATATTAAACCAAATATCCAATAAATAAATTTTAATTTTAAAATAAATTGAAATTTAATAAAATACAAATATTTGTGCAAATAATAAATATTTTAAATAATAAAATGTTTATAAATTAATGTTTTGTGTATTATTTATTTAAATAAATTTAACTTTTAAATTTTTATTTATTTATAAATAACTAACATTGTCTTTAAAAAAACATTTTATTTGTAAAACTACAGTATTGTTTTATTTAAGAGTTTTGGAAAGTAAAGTGTAAATTAAAACCTATTAAATCTTTTGCAATTTACTTTAAAAATTTAAAGTAAAATTTAAAGTTTTATTGATAAATATATAATTTTATAATAAAATTATTAAAATAAAAAAATTAATAAATAAAGAATTATTATTTTTTATTTAAATTATTTTTTAAGCTAACGTAACTTGTGATTGGCATTCTCAAGGCCAGAAAGTGTTGCCAAGATACTCGCAAGGGTAACATGTAAAAATGCATTTAAATTTTAACTATATTATTTTTTTATAAATATATATAATTGTTTGAAAATTTTATCATGTATATTTTATTAATGTTTAACTAAAATATTAAATTTAAAACTTTGTGTCTAGGAGAATTAAAGGGTAGACTGAAGGACGTAACTCAGCAACGAGAGGAGCAAGTATAACAGCAAGAGATCTATCCGACTAAGGGTTAGCAACAGGAACAGGCACAGTTAAGAGAACGATACCCAACCAATAGAAAACAATATATCTGAAAAAACTCGTCTGGCATGTTTTAGGCATATTCAGTTAGAATGTTTTTGTAAGTTTAATAAATAGTAAAAAAGCTAACTAACACTTTTGAATTTTTATAACTGAAGACTGTTGCTTTAAATACTATTTATTTTTTAAACATTAAGTAAAGGGGTTTTATTGGTTTGCTTATTACGGGATTTACCATACATGTTTTATAGATCTCATCAAAAGACACCTTTTTGCCGTTGAAACCATATTTTTAAAAAATTTAGTTTTTGAGTTATTTAATATCAAAGTTCTGACTTCAATGAGAATTTGGCCAAAACTCCAATTTTCAAAAATTAATTTAAACCCCACCCCCACTTATTTTTGCGTGAATTTTTTTTTTGAACAAGTTACTAAAAATAAGGAAGTTTTTAAACTGGGTCTCCAAGAGAGTTCACGAGATTTTTTGGATTTTTTAAATATATATTTTATATTGCAACGACATGTGGACTAACACAGACTGGACCAGCAGGCATCAGTGACTTTTTCCCGTAATTTAAGTTATTAAAATATGCAAAACTTGTAGGGGGTTTAGAATCAAAATTAGAGTCAAAGCCAGAGCCAGTGTTAGTCAGATTCAGAATAAGGATCTCTGGAACTCTCTTGAAAACCCAGTTTAAAGCTCTAACACTAACTCTGGCTCTGACTCTAATTTTGATTCTAAAACCCCTACAAGTTTTGCATAATTTAATGACTTAAATTACGGGAAAACGTCACTGATGCCTGCTGGTCCAGTCTGTGTTAGTCCACATGTCGTTGCAATATTAAATATATATTTAAAAAAATCCAAAAAATTTTGGAGACCCAGTTTAAAAACTTCCTTATTCTTATTAAATTGTTCAAAAAAAATTCACGCAAAAATAAGTGAGGGACGGGGGTTAAATTAATTTTTAAAAATTGGAGTTTTGGCCAAATTCCCATTGAAGTCAAAACTTTAATATTAAATAACTCGAAAACTAAATTTTTTAAAAATATGGTTCCAACGGCAAAAAGGTGTCTTTTGATGAGATCTATAAAACAAGTATGGTAAATCCCGTAATAAGCAAACCAATAAAACCCCTTTATAATATTAAATATATTAATAAATAATTAAAACTTGTGACTATTTTACTTAATTTATTACTTTTGACATAAGTGTAATTTATATAAAAGCAAAATAAATTTAAGAAATAAAAAACAAATTTTAAAATAGATATTAGTTTAAAATAAGAAAAAATGTTAACCACTTTGCCGACATTATAAATTAATTAATTTTGGTTTTGTGCAATCCTTTCTTTAAATTTTTTCTTTAATTAATACAAATATTTAATAATTGAAACACAATAATAAATAGATAAATAAATTTGTTATTAAGTTTTAATATGAAAAATTTTCGAATCAACATTTACTATAAAAATTTTATTATCAATTTTTATTTAAACAATTGAATATAATTAATACTAATTATACATAGAAAAATACATGTTACTTATAAGTATTTCATTAAATTTTTTTTAAAAATTCTACCTTATTTAATTAGTACGGTATTGCTAAACCTTCTCGCTTTCAAACTAAATAAAATTTGACTTTGACCAACTAATTAAATTTAACTTTAAAAGAGGAAAGAGCATTTTAAAATCCGCATAACTGCCCCTTTGAGGAGTAATTGTGAAGTAAAGTTATATCAATGTATTTTTAATTAAATTATACATATTTTTAGTGCTATCTTTTAATGTTATATAAGTAATGTGTCGCATTATATTAATTGATCAATATATATATAATTTAACTTGAGCGTTAATAAAAAGATATATTAATATAATTTTATTTCACAATTACTCCTCAAAGGAGCAGTTATGCGGACTTCACTTTACTCGTATACAATCACATATGAAATCCCATTGATATATATTACAATATTACATAAATTTAATATGTATAAAAAATTTAAAATTAAGCGAAAGCCCTTTTCAAATTATTTTTAAAAATAAATTTATTTAATTATATACTTGTAAAAAAAATTTAATTTATTATTTTTGGAGGGCGGGATTTAAATTAATTTTCAAACTTTTATATTTTCCAATCTTTTTCTATTGAAGTCAAATTTTTAAAAATTAATTTTTCAAAAACTATTACGAATAAAAAAAATTTACAAAATTTCTTTGTGTAGAATAACACATTAATGCAAATTATACATAAATCAATTTAATTTGGCAACATTTTTGAAAATGCCCTTTCAGCTTTATATGTTTATATTTTTATGTTTATATATTATAGTTTCAATTTTAACTCAATTTAAAAATGCCTAAGTTTAAAAAATAACATTAAAAAATTTAAACAAATATGTATTTGCATTTTATTTATGTTAGTTTTTATTTAAAGTTATTATTTTGCAGCATTTAAATTTTTTCTTAAATTAATTGAAAATTTTGAGCTAATTACCGTTACTACAATTAAATTATAGTACATTTATATCAATTTACTGTTAATTTATATGGAAATCTAACATCACAACATTATTATATAAACGAGCGATTATATGTTTGTTATTTATTTAAAATGTATTTTTTATTCCATTTGTTTGCAAAGTATGTTTTTAGTTAATTTTAATTATTATTATTATGTTAATTTACCATATAAACCACAATTATTTTTTAGTTTATGTTAATATTAATTCAAAAAAACCCATTGGCTACATAAACTTTAAATATTTCAACTAATTTAACAACAGTAATAAAATTTCTGAACTCCGTAAACAAGATAAATATTTTTATTGAAAGAAAATGAAACAAAGAAAATAAAAAGATTTGTTTCAAATATATTTTTATTTGTTTATATGTAATAAAATATATAATTTAAAGAAATTCGTTTATTTGCGTTATATCTTTGATAATAATAAAATTTTATTATTTTATAAAATAAAACCAATTTACTGTAATACCCCACATATAGCGGCATGCCGGCATAAAGTGAGGTTGACCTCATGCCGGTATACCCCGAGGTATACCGGCATGCCGGTATAAGCTAGGAAAAAATTTAATTTTAAACACATGACTTCAACTTTAATTTTAAAATTATTTTGAAATTAAAATGCAATAATGTAATTTAAAATTAAAATATAATGTTGTGTAAAGTTTAAAATAAGCCAAATAAAATAAGAAATCAAATATTTTATATTAAATGTATTAAAATCATTAAATAATTTAAGAAAAAATAAGAAAATTTGTGGAAAACCTTTTAATATTTTAAATTTTAGTTTAAAATTAGAGAAAAACTAATCTCAAGTTGCATAAAAATTAATCCAACTGTTAACTTTGTATTTAATTGTTGCAAATAATTGTAAATATTTGTTAAATAAAATTTTTATATTAAAAATTTTCCTCGTTTTATACCGGCATGCCGGTAGAGACCTTAAATCCATTTTAGCAAAAATGGTTATCCTCGCTTATACCGGCATGCCGCTATATGTGGGGTATTACGGTATTTTACTTTTAAATTTGAATTGTTTCGACAAATATAAAATATTAATTTTTTGCATTTATTATTTTTTTATAAGTAAATAAAAATAAAACTTTAAATGCAGAACCAACTTTTGTGTTAAATATTATTATAACAAAATCTTGTAATATATAAATAGTTATCTAATAATTTAGTCTTGTTTAAGTGAATATTTTGTTTTAATATAACAAAAACAAAATATTCTAATAATTTATTATTTTAAATTAAGCTTATTATTTTTTTAAAATTTAAATAATCTACGGTAAATAATAATTACGTTTAATTTATTTAATTTTATTTAAAATGTTTAAATACTTCAAATAATTTGAGTTAAAAAAATTAAACATTTTTTATGAAATTGTTAAAAGCGATTTTATTAATGTTGTTTTTATTTTTAAAATACAATTTAAATCTAATTAATATTAGTTAATGGACAAGATAAATTAAATTTTATTAATATTTAAATTCAAATAAATTTTTAAATATTTACTCGCTTAAAGTAGTAATAATTTTTATAAATAATGCATTGTACTATCAATTTTTGCAAGTTCAAAATAAATTTAACACAAAATTTAATTAGTTATATTTACTATTTAATTTATAGCACTATAACAATTTTACAAGTTATCTCTAGCAATATTTTTTCATTTAAATTTTATACCTAATTATCCAACACTAATATTATAGTTCTACAAGTCATGCTACAACAATTTTTATACCGGGCTAAAATTTCCATTGTATAAGAGATTTAAATAAAAAGTATATTAAATTAAAAAAATTAAAATTTTTTAATAACAAAATATTTTTTAAAATTATTTTCAAAACTTTATCAATTCTTGAGCGGAAGTATTGATATTCGCGTTAATACGGTCAATAACTGTTTATTTTTATTAATTTTGTAAACTTCTATGCGAATACATTGTTATAAAAGTTAGATATTTCTAATCAAATTTTTACTTTCCAATTATGCCAACAAAAAAATTATAGCCTGTTTGTTTTGTGATCAAAGAGGCCAAAGATGTAAACCACTTACGCTTACAAACTCTAGTCCAAAGTGTTGTCTAAAATCATTTCCAACAATGCATTCGCAAATAAGTTTACAAAAGTAATAAAAATAAACAGATATTAAAACGCGTTTATCAATCTTTCCGCTCAAGAATTAGAATTTAATTAATAAAATAAATTATATTATTTTGTTCTAAATATAAAAATTAAACAATTTATTTGATTGTACATCTTGAGTTATATAAATGGCATTTTATTCCATAATTTTTGACTAATTTTTACAAATTAGCTTGATTCAATATTTTAATAACTAAAATTTAAAAAGAATTCCACAGTAATTTTGCCGTTTGTTTTTTTTACCACAACAATATTAATACTTCAATTATACAAAAAAAATTTAAATAATTTGTTTCATTAATTTGCAATTTAAAGAAATATATATTTAATTTATGAATAAAATTATTTAAAACTGCTTTCGTTCATTTAATCAAGCCAAACTTAAAAGTTATCAATTAATGACTGAAATATTTTTATTGAAATACTATTTATTTTTTCAGATATGGCTTTTCTAAACATGTCACAATTATTTGGGTTATTAGTCAATAATCTTTCAATAACTAAAACAATAATAAAAATTCAAAAAAATTTTATTCAAAAAGTTTAATAAAAATAAATTTTGTTTTTTATTTGAATAAAGCAGCTGTAGTAAGGGTTAGATTATTGCGAAATATTTGTTTGATATTACTGACAAGTATTACACATTTGTAGAACTTTGCGATCAAATGACGTTAAGAATATAATTATAAGTTTATTGAAACTAATGACAAAAACTTCAAGATATTTGTGAATATTATGTTATTTTTTGCCTCTTTCTACCATGCACACTTTTTGAATAATCTAAAATTTAAAAATTATATTTTTATAATTAGTTTGATTTTTAATTTAAAAATTGTCATTGTACCTGGGAAGTTTGAATAATTAATTTTATAATCTAAATATTTATGATAAAATAATCTATCATATTGTTCAAGCTTGTTCATTATTGCATCAAATTCTTGACTTTCTTTAGCAGTCTTTGCATCAATAGTCCATTCATTGGCTATAGACAACACATGAGCACAGGTAGGTCTTTTAAGTTGATTCTGTTTACCCATTTTTCCGACCCATTAATTCAATGATTGAAAAGTTTGATTTGAATTACATTGAGTTCTGAAATACATATTTAAATTATATATATTTTTGAAAAAATATTTTTTTAATTACTAACGAATTAAATTCAAAATCAAACAATTCCAATGCAATGATAGCCAGACTATAGACATCGGCACTTAAGTCATATCGATGTCCGCGACTCACTTCTGGTGCCATATATTGATTGGTTCCGATCCCAGTTGTGCGACATTTAGATATCATCTCTTGATTTGTAACCAAACCAAAGTCACATAACTTTAAAAATTTACCGTTTCTTACGTTATGAGCAATCAATACATTCGCGGGTTTGAGGTCTCTGTGTATTACCGATGGCTTTAATTCGTGTAAATACTGAACGCATTCTAACAGTTCTTTAAACAATTCACACGATATGTAGTATTCGATTGTAATCATTGGTTCCGATTCTTGTCGACCAAATGCCAGCGCTTTAGATGTGATTATAGTTTTCAAATCATCCGAACATAACTCCATTTGAATGCAAAGCTAGTTATTATTCTCAATCCAATGCGTTATGTATTCAACAACATATTCTCCGCTTATTTTAGCCAATATTTCTACTTCTTTTCGAACGCTTTCAATAATATTTTTATTTAAATCTAAAATTTTAGATATTATCAATTTATAAATAGAAGTTAATTAATAATTAAAACATATTTAACATGTAAATTTTAAAAATTTATATAAATTGTTAAGTTTAATCAACTAGGTTATTTTCCATCATTAAATTAGTAGCGCATCACTGAAAATATTTAAATTCAAAATAAAATTTTAAACCAATTCTAGTAACATGAAAGTTTATAAATTTGTTACGCTAAAATTTTATTAAAACAATTTTTGAAAAAAGTTAATTATATTTAAAGTAAAAAATTAATTTAATTTTTCAGTTTTACTGTGCTCATTATTTAAACTAGATCAATTAACATTTCTAAATACCTTCTTTATATGATCATTCTTTAATAACAATAACCGATGCCTATATATGTATGTATCAAAGATTCTGAAGAGAAAATCAGCCAAAAATTCCACCTGATTTTAAAAATTGGGATTTATCCCTCCGCCCTGAAGCATTTTGTCCGCGGCAAGGTACTTCCCTTAACATTTTACGGAAATTTTTTCGGGTTTTTTGACCAAAATTAACTAATATTTTTTAAATTGGTGCTAAATTGATGCTAAATCCGGTTTAAATCTAGTTAATTTAGAAAAAATTTCATCATAAATATATGGGGTTTGTACTATGTACATACTGTGTTTTGTATTTAGTTTAATTTACTATTTAACAAATAAAATAGAAAATTAATTTAACTTACTTTTTAAATTAATTTTTTTAAGCGCGTAAAATTTACTGTCAGTTTTATCCATTACTTCAAATACAGTCCCAAATCCACCCGAACCAATTTCTCGAATTTCAGCAAATTTCATATATTTGTTAACAGCATTCGATTCAATATACGATTTATTGGCTTTATTTACAATTATATAAATATGAATATAATTATAATGTAAAACTGAATATAAGCAAAACTGAACAATATAATCTTAACACATTTATAAAAATAGAATATTAATAAATACACTAACTTTTCTAACATAAATTACAAATACAATATTTAACAATTTATGCTTAATTTTATATTCTATGTTATCTAAATATTTCATTAAAAAATTAATATGCCTTTCAATATAGTTTAAATAATATTAATTTTATATAATTTTATCTTAAATTAAGAGAAAAAATTAAATTAAATGTTATGACAAATATGAAGAAAGACATTCAATTTATTGCTATTAAATAAAAAATTAGCTAGTTATTATAGAAATTTGTTTACAAGGTCAATTAAATAGACTAAAACGCAAAAATAACTATGATAATTAAATTAAAGCAACGAAATTAAATTGTAGGTAAAATTTAATTAATGCTAAATCTAATTAATTTAACTATATTTAAATTAAATCATGTTAAATCTAAACTATTAAAAAAAATTAACTATAAAAATGTATTAAAAACAAACTGGCTGATAATGTTTAAATATATAGACAAGTTTAGAAATGTGTGCCAAAAATCGATGTAGTCAAAATAACTGCAACCCAGACCAAAACATTTTAAGGCTATGTAAGTCCGTCATTAAAATTTAATTAAATAATACTTTGCAATTTAAAACGTAAGATTAAAAATGTACATTTAATAATAACTAAGTAAAACAATAAAGGTATGTTAAATAGATATTAAAATAAATAATCAATAGTGCAAGTGCCCTATTTTTCCCCCCTTTACTCCCCCTTTTAACTATTTTAAAGTTTAACTTAAATAATTTATTCATATCATAACATATGACTCATAGCCTATGAGTCATAGGTTATAAGATCAAAATGTCTATTGATTTCAACTTTAAAACAGTTATTTCGCAATCGGTTCGTTCACTACAACTAAATAAGCAAAGTCAAAATATATTATTAAATAACTTTATGCTTTCAATGTTTAGCTAATTGTAATTATTATGTTATAATAAACATAATTATTTATAGTTTAAACTTAAATTATTAATAATTTAATTTAGCATGTAAAAAGCACATTTTTAATGTTTTATATAATTATTATTGGATAAACATTTTTAATTTTACGTTTTAAATAATAAACCTTCAGCTGATTAAATTTTAATGGCGGACTTAAATAGCCGTAAAATGAGTTGGTCTGGAGTGCAGTTATTTCGACTACATCTATTTTGGGCACACATTTCTAAACATGTCTGTATATAAATTTATAAAGACTAGATTTACCATCTATAGATAACTTGTTGATCTTGTATTTAAAATATGAATGATAAAATAAATTATCAAATTGTTCAAGTTTATTTATTTCTGCATCAATATCTTGAATTTCTTTCGTTATATTTAAATCATTAGACCATTGATTGGAATTAGACAACACATGAGCACAGGTAGATCTTTTCTTATATATGGGTCCACACATTTTTGCTATTATTTTATTGAGTGATTTGAAGGTTTGATTTGAATTAAATTGAGATCTAAATAATAATTAATTAAATAATTTAAAACAAATTTTTCTAATTACTTACGAATCGAATTCAAAATCAAATAATTCAAATGCAATGACACCCAGACTATAGACATCGGCTCTCGAGTCATATCGGTGTCCGCGACTCACTTCCGGTGCCATATATTTGTTGGTTCCGACTCCAGTCGTGTGGTATTCAGATATCATCTCTTGAGTCGTAGCCAAACCAAAGTCACATAACTTTAAAAATCTACCGTTTCTTACGTTATTAGCAATCAATACATTCGCGGGTTTGAGGTCTCTGTGTATTATCTGTGGCTTTAATTCGTGTAAATACTGAACGCATTCTAACAGTTCTTTAAACAATTCACACGATATGTAGTATTCGATTGTAAGCATTGGTTCCGATTCTTGTCGACCAAATGCCAGCGCTTTAGATGTGATTATAGTTTTCAAGTCTTATAAACATAACTCCATTTAAATGCAAAGATATTCCTTATTCTCAAACCAATGCGTTATGTAATTCACAACACATTCTCCTCTTAGTTTAGCCAATATTTTAACTTCTTTGCCAGCTTTCGATAATATTGTGATTTAAATTTAAGATTTTATAAATAAAATATTTTAAATGTATTAATTATTTGGCTATAATTAAAAGATAAATGAACAACATTAATTAAAGTAATTTTTAGCATGTTTCAATTAATAAAAGTGTGTAGTTTTTGCAGCAATGTAAAAACTGGCCAAAACCAGATCAAAATTAGTTTTAAATCTGTTTTAATTAATTATTTAACAAATTATTATAAAAATAATTAAACTTACTTTGTAAATTAACCTGTTTAAGCGCGTAAAATTGATTGTCATTTGTATCCATTACTTTAAACAGAGTACCAAATCCACCTGAGCCAATTTCACACAATAATTCAAATTTACCCAGAAACCTATTAGTCGTCCAATAATCTTTATTTATTTTAAGTGTTTTATAAGTAGGCTTGTGAAAAAAGGGCATTTTTGTAGTCATAGTATCCCCTAAACAAAAGGGCTAAAAATTTGTAGTTAATTTAATAAAGAAAATAGTAATGTCGAATATAGTAATGTCGAATATAGTAATATCGAATAAAGTAAAGTCGAATATAGTAAAGTCGAATATAGTAAAGTTGAATATTGTAATGTCGAATATTGTAAAGTCAAATATAGTAAATTCGAATATTGTAAAGTCGAATATTGTAATGTCGAATATAGTAAAGTCGAATATAGTAAAGTCAAATATAGTAAAGTCGAATATAGTAAAGTCAAATATAGTAAAGACGAATATAGTAAAGTCGAATATAGTAAAGTCGAATATAGTAAAGTCGAATATTGTAATGTCGAATATAGTAAATTCGAATATTGTAAAGTCGAATATTGTAATGTCGAATATAGTAAAGTCGAATATAGTAAAGTCGAATATAGTAAAGTCAAATATAGTAATGTTGAATATAGTAATATCGAATAAAGTAAAGTCAAATATAGTAAAGTCAAATATAGTAAAGTCAAATATAGTAAAGACAAATATAGTAAAGTCGAATATAGTAAAGTCGAATATAGTAAAGTCGAATATTGTAATGTCGAATATAGTAATGTCGAATATAGTAAAGTTGAATATTGTAATGTCGAATATAGTAATGTCAAATATAGTAATATCAAATATAGTAATGTTGAATATTGTAATGTCGAATATTTTAATACTATATTCAACATTACTATATTCGACATTACCATTGTCTTCATTAAATTAACAAAAAATTTTTAGCCCTTTTGTTTAGGGGGTACTATGACTACAAAAATGCTCTTTTTTCACATGCCTATTTATAAGTCATTTGCAATACTTCGCAACAATAATCGAATGCATTCTTTTAATTGGTTTTTTCAACATGTCTTTGATGTATTTTATAAACATAATCATTTTCAGCAATAGCTATAGTAATATCTATATAACAATTTATATCCCTGTAACGATTTATTCAATACAATTTCCGAAATTTAATTTTAGATTTTGTTATAATTTGAACTGGTTCAATATGTTTTGTAAAAAACCGGAATTCGCCACAAAAATGTATTAATCCATTTGTTAGAAAATATGTACTTCTGTTCGTCGGACAAATAGTGGAAAATTTTTTTTAATTCAATTAATTTTGGTATAAAAACATTTCCACTTTTATCACTTGTATGACCCAATTGATTGCAATCATTATTACCCCAACTATAGGCCATTCCTTCACTGGTCAGTGCAAATAAGCTATCATTTGAACAATAAATTGATTGTATTTTATGTTTTGAAAGTAATTCCAATTCAATTGGAGTCGAAATAAAGAAATAATCTTTATATCCACAACCGGTTTGTCCGTCACTGTTGTCACCCCATCCATAAACTTGGCCTTCAGATGATAGGGCCAGAGAGTGATTAGAACCACAACTCAATTAAATTACATTTTTATTTGTAAAAAAATCAATTATTTCCGGATTTAGCAATACATTCCCATCACCCTTATACCTTCTACCCAACTGTCCCCTACCATTTCCTCCTCAACCAAACACCTGATTTTCCGCATTCAGTGCCAATAGAAAAATCTCCGAAATAGAATTCCATAATCTTCTGAAAACACAATTCATTTATAACTTTGGGTTCAATCACAACATCATTATTGCCTAAACCCAAACGACCGAAACTATTGGCACCAAAACCGTAGACTTTGTCTTCTTTTGTAATATACATAACATTTAAACCATAAAAGTCATCAAGAACTGTGAAAATACTTATTTTATTAATTATTGTTTCCGAAATTAGTTCAAATATTGAAAATTTATTAAAAACCGACAATTTCTTAGTTTCAGAAATGTATATATTTTTATCGATATTAATATCAATTGTTTTATAAGTCATTTGTAATACTTTTGAGTAATACTGATATATATTCTGGAAAACTGTTTTTGCGATTCTGTTTCTATAGATTTCATAAACATTTTCACCGGAAATAGCGATTAATATCGTATTCTTTGAACATGCTCTATTATAGCATGATATTTGGTGTAAAAATGTAAATATTACATTTGTTTCAAGTTTTCGGTAAAATTTGATAATATTTTAAACCCATTTCATCCGAATATTGTCCGCAAAAATATATTATTCCGTCAATTGTTAGAAAATATGTGTTACTATTTATCGGACAAATAGTGGAAATATTATTTAATTAAATTAATTTCGGTTCAAATACTTTATAGCATTCAAAAACTCGATGACCCCTTTGGTGCCAATCAATTAGACCCCAATAATAGGCAATTCCTTCACTTGTCAGTGCATATGAACTATTATAAGTGCAATAAATTGATTGTATTCTATGTTTTGGAAGTAATTCCAATTCAATTGGAGTCCAAATAAACTCCTGATTTCTATCTCCACATCCGATTTGTCCGTAAATATTGTCGCCCTAACTATAGACACTACCGTCAGATGATAGGGCCAGAGAGTGATTGGAACCACAACTCAATTGTTTTATATTTTTATTTAATAAAAATGCAATTTTTTCCGGTTTTAGGAATTCATCATCACTTACATACCCTCTACCCAACTGTCCCATTGTATTCCGTCCCCAACCAAACACCTGATTATCCGCATTCAGAGCCAATACAAAAGTCTCTCCGAAATAGAATTCCTTAATCTTCTGAAAACACAATTCATTTATAACTTTGGGTTCAATCACAACATCACTATTGCCTAAACAAAAACGACCGGAACTATTGGCACCAAAGCCGTAGACTTTGTCTTTTTTTGAAATATATATAACATTTAAACCATAAAAATTATCAAAAACTGTAAAATTTTTTATTTCGTTTTTTAAATTTTCTGGAATTAGTTCACAAATTGGAAAATTGTTTAAAATTGTAGACATTTTAAAAAACAAATATTTATTAAAACAATTAATTTACTAAAACTGATTTTATTTAATGGCGATTAATGTTTTTTGTTTTATAAATATAATTCAATAAAATACTGGATTTAATACATATATTGACTGTAGTCTTGTTTGTGAACAAAGTACTTGTTAGATTTGTATTTAAGATTACAGTTAAGTGTATTTTTGTGTTAATAGTTTATACTTTTAACTTAAAAATATTATTTTCTAAAACTTATGATTAATGTAATTTATTAAAATACAAAATTATTATCACATTCCGATGCAACTTGGGTTTACCCGAATGCCGATATAACTGATAAATATAATTAGAGTTTTAACCTTTATTTAAAACAACAATTTGAATTTATTTAAAGAATTATATTAATACTTCAATATTATTTGATTAATAAGTTTTAATGTTTTAAAAAATTTAAAATAAGTAAAACTTTAATAAATTAGAGTTAAATATATAGAAAATATTAAGAGACGCTATATACCAAAATGACGATAGAATTATTTAAAATTTATAATCAATTTGTAAAATTAGAATATTAATATTTGCTAATATATTTTAATTTAAATAATAGTTTAAAACTTAATCTGAGTATTACAAATATAAAATCTATCTTATCGTTAAAATTAGCATGTTTTTATTTAATATTTTTATCTCAAAATTTCTTAATTTTTTTGTTTACAACTTTTGTACAATATATACAGTACTACAAGTAAAACCGCTCAATACCGCTAGCTATGTACATATTAACTTTAATTCTTTTACATGTATTTTCATTAGAGTATAAGTTAAAGCAAATTTGATACAGTAAAGAATCTTTAAAATAATTTTAATTTTTAATACATTTTCGAAGAAAAATGTATATATAAATTTGATCTGCACCACCCCCACCCCCTCCCTCACCCCCCACCCCCGCGGCAGCTCGCTTATTATAATAGCGGGAGAAAATATTTTAGGTTTAAAATTTCGGTGAATTGTTTATTATAATAGCGGAGAAAAAATTTTATGAGTTTAAAGTCTTATTATAATAACGGGAAAATTTAAATTTTTTTTTATTAATAACGGGAAAAATTCCTTACCTTTATTTTAATAGCGAGAAAAGAGTGGATCCTTTTATTAATAACGAGAGGTCAATGAAAAATCTTTTATTAATAGTACGGGAATTTGAGTTCTTTTATTAATAGCGGAGAAAGTTTCAATCACTTTACTTACAAAGGTAAAATTTTTTAGTTTTTATTATAATAGCAAGATTAGATTAAGTTCTTTTATTAATAACGACAAAATTGTTTTCTTTTTACTTACAATGAGGAAAATTTAATATCTTTATTATAATAGCGAGAATAGATTGAATTCTTTTATTATTAACGACGATATTTTTTTCTATTTATTTACAACTGGAACAATGAAATATTTTTATTATAATAGCAAAAAAATATTGAGTTTTTTATTAATATCGAGAAAATTTTTAATGTTTTTACTTACAACGGGAAGAATTCAATATCTTTATTATAATAGCTAGAAAAGATGAAGCCTTTTTATTAATAGCGAAAAATTTCTAATGTCTTTACTTACAACGAAAACAATTTAATATCTTTATTATAAAAGCGAAAAAAAATTAATCCTTTTTATTAACAACGGAACGAAAGTCAAAAGATCTTTTTAATAATTTTTTTTTTGAAAAAAATTTCTTTCATAATAGCGAAAAAAGATTAAGTCAAGCAAAAATTTTAATTATTCAATTACAATAAAAAATTTTAAAATTTTTCATTTTAACTGCTGACATTTAACTGTTTATTTTGACTGCTGACATTGAAATTCTGACATTATACTGCTAATTTTTTACTGCAGAAATTTGATTTCTGATTTGACTGCTGACATTTGACTGATGACATTTAACTTCTGGCATTTTATTTTTAATGTTTTTTGATGACATTTAATTGTTGGAATTTGACTGCTAACATATGACTGTTGGCATTTGAATTCTAAATTTTATTGATAATTTTTACTGCTGACATTTAACTGTTTATTTTAACTGTTGAAATTTGACTGCTGGCATTTGACTGTTGACATTTTTTTTGTTGACATTTGACTGCAAACATTTGATTGCTGATATTGACTGCTAACATTTAATTGCTAATTTTGACTATAGACATTTGATTGCTGATTCGACTGTTGACATTTTATTGTTAACATTTGACTGCTGACATTGGACTGCTAATTATTACTGCTGATATTTGATTTCTGGTTTTGTAGCTAACTTTAACAGGCAAAATTTTATTGTTGTTATTTGATTGATGACATTGGACGGCTGATATTGCCTGCTAACATTTGATTGCTAATTTTGACTGCTGACATTTTATTGTTAACATTTGACTGCTAACATTTGATTGTTAAATTTGATTGCAAACATTAGATTGCTGATATTGCCTGTTAACATTTGATTGTTAAATTTGACTGCAAACATTAGATTGCTGATATTGTCTGCTAACATTTGATTGCTAATTTTGACTGCAGACATTTGATTGCTGATTTAACTGCTAACATTGGACGGCTCATATTGACTGCTAACATTTGATTGTTAATTTTAACTGCTAATAATTGTTTGCTAAGATTAAACTTTGATTTTTAAATTTTGACATTTTACATTTGACTGCTGATTAAGATAAACAAAATATAAAAAATAAAATAGAAATTTAATAATAAAACATTTGCCTAAATTTAAGTAATTCTCTTTTTTATAAATACAAATGTTTTAACAATATTGAAAATGAACACATAATAAAAGGCAAACAATCAATTGCACGGGAATTAATTTATTAATAAGATAAACAAAATAAAATAAATTATATCAAAATTTATTAATAAAACTTTTGCCTAAATAAAAGTGTTTCTAATTTTTATAAATACAAAAGTTTTAACAATGTTGAAGCTGAGCGCATGATAACATACAAACAATCAAATGCACGAGATATGATAAATTAATAAGATAAACAAAATAAAATAAAATATATAGAAATTTACAAATAAAACTTTTGCATAAATAAAAGTAATTCTAATTTTTATAAATACAAATGTTTTAACAATGTTAAAAATAAACGCATGATAAAAGGCAAACAATCAAATGCACGGAAATAAAAATATTAATAAGATAAACATTTCTATGCATTGCCAGACAACGGAGGTGTCTGGCAATTGTAATGATTATTTCTATGCATTGCCAGACACCGGAAGTGTCTGGCAAATGTAATGATTATTTCTATGCATTGCCAAACACCGGAGGTGTTTGGCAATTGTAATGATTATTTTTATGCATTGCCAGACACCGGAAGTGTCTGTCAATTGTAATAATTATTGGGCTTACTTTAAAACATTTATTTTTACAATAATATGAACGCAATTATATGGCAATTTGTTTTAAGTATAATTTATATTTTAATTATAAGTTTATATTTTATTAAAGAGTAACTTAATATTCTGTGTTAGTATGAAGTAACTAATATTAAAATTTTAAGGTTTGCAGTGAAATTATTAAACGTTTTTTCTTATCTAGATAAAAGAATTTTGCCAACCGTCTCTTGAAAATGTATTAAGATCATACTGTTCAGTCTTGTTAAATATATAGTTTATAAAATAGAACTTTACACAATTACAAATTATTATAGTTACATATCTAATTTATTTATAAAAATTAAAATTTACTTATTAATTTATTCTCCGCTAAGTGCAATACATTCTTCAATTATAGATTTAAATTTATTATTAACATTAATTAGCATTTCTGGTGTAAATTGTTCAAATGCTAATTTAATCTTGTTAATTAAATCTAGTTTATTTTGTGGCCAATTATTTGGTTGACGAACTTTAAATTTTATATAACCCCATTAAAAAAAGTCGCAGAATGTAATATTTGGAAATCTTGGTGGCCATTCGTAAAGACCCCCGTTACTACTTTCTTGACCTATCCATTTATTATTAAATTGCCTATTTAAATACTCTTGAGTAATTTTGGAAAAATGCAAAAAAATACATTATTTAAATCTTGGTAAAAATTGAATTTGAGGCCTTACTTTGTTAACAACTAATTCTAGAAAACTTTGACTTGTAACTAAGGATAAAAATTCAAACCCAATAATTTTATTACCCCAAATGCCCCACCCACAACATCACAGATTCACACCCATGACTTTTTACTTCTGCAGTTATATGATGGTTTTCTCTTGCATAATATCGCATATATTTATTATACATTCCGTTAATTGAAAAATTCAATTCATCCGTAAATAAAATATTACTGATAAAATTTGGATTCTCGTTTATCTTGTCCAAACACCCAAAATTAAAAATACAAAATATAAGTAATTATTTAAAATTAAAATTAATCACTTAAATTAAATGTCAATTGAATGGAAAGCCATTGAAACCCATTAACCGAATAGTGAGTTATTTGAGAGAAAGTGAATCGAAATAAGAATTGAGTTTAAGTTTAAATTATTTTCAAAACAAATCGATCGAATCAATTAAATCTATGATTTAGTTATTTAGTGTTTGATCAGAGAATGTCTTCAACAAAGAAAGCAACGCAGTGTCTGGTGGCGGGAGGGGCCAATTATGTAGGTTCTCACTGTGTTCTCGACTATTTACTCAACAAATATGAAGTCAGTTATCGACAATTTGGTAAATGGGATCAAATACTAACCATTCGCAAAATGCGAATCGTTTTGCGTAATCTTCAGGCTTTAGCACAAAAATAGGTTTAATTAAATATCCGTGAATTTTGTGCTTTTTAAGAACTTGATTAATATATTGTTGCGATACATCAACTTGTCTGGCCATTTTTGATTGCGACTTTATCGGGTTTATTTTATAATTGGCCATATATTGCATATTAGATTTTAGGATTTCTTCGATTAAGGCCGCCCAGAAGATGTTTTATCTAAAACAGATCCTTAAAAAACATTATAACCAAAAACCCCCAATTGCGGTTAAAACTCATATAATTAATCTTTAATTGTTTTAAATGTTTCAAAAACAGTAATTAATTAAGAATTAAACTTACCGGTTGTTTTAAATTTCTTAACCAGTTTTAATACCGTTAATGGTGAGGGTCGTCGTTCGTATTTTTCGGCAAAAATATTTGCCGTTTCGGCATAAGTTTTGCCATTTAAGAATATTTTATAAATTTCTACTCTTTCTGTAGTTGAATATTTATTTAATTGACTCATTTTAACAAAATTTAATTAAAATTATCAAAATAACTAAATTATATCTAAAAACATTCAAATAAAACTTTCAATAAATTCTTATCAATTAAATGATTTTAGCATATGGTTTGTATTGTATTAAAGAATGATAAGCATTGGATTGTGCCAATGTAAGCTAGCGGCATTGCGCGGTTTAACTTGTAATACTGTAGACTGTTATTGAATAAAACGGATTACAGTAATACCTCTATAAATTCACAGTTATGTCAATGTGAAATTAAAAATGTAAAAATGGAAATGTTTTTTTAAAATTATTATTTATTTTCAATACTTCAAAATGCAATTTTTAAAATAAATATAATCTAAAATAAAAGTTTAAACTTTTAAGTTAACATGTATAATATTTAACTAATATTTGAATGCAATTTATGCACACAATTAATTTTATTAGAAAAGATAACACAGAGTTAAGTTGGATAGAGTATATTGAATCAAGATATTGTAAACATTCATTCATATTCTTGCAATAAAAATTTCAGCAATTGTTAAAGAAATGTATATTTTCTAGTTTTCTCTAATTTTTGTTTATTTAAACAAAATTTAATCAAAATTATTGAGCATTAATTGTGAAAAATGTAAAAATAGAGAAACAACTCAATGACTTGTTTGATCAAATGTGTGTGAAAGTGAAAATAAAAAACTGTGAAATTACCTCGATACTTTAGCATAGGTCCCAAAATTATTTATAATTATATGTGAAATTAAACAGTGTGATTTTAGAGAGGTATTACTGTATATCGTATTGAGCAAAATCTATTTTGCGCGTATGCATTTTGAGCGAAAATTATTTTTACAACAAAATAAATAATAAACATTATTTATTGTATTATATATATTATATTTGTTTAATTTAAGACTAAGTTTTTTTTAATAAACAAAAATTTGTTTTACAAAAAAAAATTAGTAAATATTATAAAATTGTAAAAAACATTAAAAATATATAATTAATCGTTTGATTTTAATAACAAACTGATTGAATTTAAAAATTCAATTGCATTTCTAGTGTTATTATAAGTATCACAAAGTTTCATCATTTGTTTGTTTAATCTTTTATATTAATATTTATTGTTTGACTGAATAATTGTGTGACCATTACGTAACTGAATTAAATCATTATTTGTTTTTTGGAATTTATTGATAAATTTAGTTTATTGTTTTCATTAACAGATTGTAATTTGACAGTTTATTGTGGCTAAACCGCTGGTACAATAACGATGCTCTCTCTCTCTCTCTTCTGCTTTCTCTCTCTTTCTCTCTCTCACTCTCTCTCTCTCTCACTCTCTCTCTCTCACTCT
>JAQFXP010000676.1:0-25922 GCA_034693685.1 Belba bartosi
CTGATCCCCCCCTAGGTTTTTGGCCAAAATTTTGGGGAAAATCTCCACCCTGATCCCCCCCTGGATCGGCCGACCTTCACAAGCCCTACATATATCGTTTATCTCATAAATTTATAAGAGGAGATCAGAAAAATTTGTCCGATTTTGAAAATTGTCATTTATCTCATCCCTAGCAGTAAATCCGCAAAAAAGTACACTCTCTATGATTTGGTTGCCGCCAAAGATGGCTAACAAATTTTTGAGTTTTTGGGCCAAATTTAAGAAATTTTAAATTTAGTTCTAATTAACTAAATTTAAATTACATCCGGGTTAAATCCAGTAAAATTAGGTAAAATTTTATCAAATATATAGTAATTTATTAGTAGTATATATAAATTTTTCGAATGAACATAAATGAAGATTTGGTGACAATCTTTATTTGGCATAATTTTAAGCTTTTATTGTTTTTAGTCAAATATTTCATTTATTTTACATTTTATTTAATCTCAATTAATAGCACTAACTTACCTCAAGTTAAATCAATTGAAAAAAATAAAATGAAAATGTGAAGAAATGCAATAGATTCATAAAATTATGACAAATAAAGATTGCCACCAAATCATCATTTATATTCATTCGGAATTTTTTTATATAAAATGAATCCTTTGGACACAAACTATTTTTTGTAACAAACGCCAACTCAATCTGCGGACACACTTACATACTAAGCGAAGTTACATGCTTTATTAATTTTTACTTTATTTTAAAATACTGTTATGTTTATATTAATATTTATCTGCTATAATGCATTTAAAAAAATAGTACTTAAATATTTTAAATTAATTAATAAACAAATAGAATTTTAAAAATTAATTTTATTTGACATTTATATTTAGTATTTCAAATGTTTTAACAATAAAAATTTTTAATTTAAACAATTATTTGTTAAAAAAATAAATAAAATTACATTAAAAAATAAAAATAAAAATACATATTTTACTTAAAATAGAGTAATATTTTAAAACAAAACAAAAAATTTAATTCATAAATGAATCAAATATTTTTGAGAAATTGAAAAAAGTAATCAGTTAAATTATTTAATTTAAATTCAGTTAATTTAGGTTAAATTGCAATTATAATTAATTAATTATTAAGATTTTGTTAACGTTATTAGAAAAATATTTCTATTTAATTTCCCTTTTAGATTTAAACTAAATTTTCCCAAAAATCTCCCATCTAATTAATTGCTGAAATGCCTAATCTTTTCAATATCTAATTAATTTTGTTTTGAGTAAAATATTTTTTTTGAAATAAAAAAAGTACAATATATGAAAATTATAACAAAATGAAATTACTAAAAATATAATTTAATGTCAATTAACAAGTTTTATAACAACTCATAAAACCAGGTAATGCATTCAGAAAATTAGTTATACCCGCGTTAATAATATTCCAAACCTTATTTCGGTTGAATAAATCGGAAACACTTGGATCAATCTGTTGGAAAGTATTGGTGACAAAAGCGCAAACCTTTTCTGACAAACATTGGGAGTCAACACAATTCAGGCATTCGGTATTCGGTTCGGTATTAGGTGTAAGACAAATGGTTTTGACCGGAACAACAACACTGCAGTCCAATACGACTTTACTATTACGGCTGGCAATCATCAAACTCAATTGTTCTAGTACTTTTGTGGCCAATGTTTGCGCTATAATTGGAGTCATTGTTAGACAATCGCTGAAGTTTTGCGAACATTGGCTCAAATCCGTGGTTTGTCTGTTAAATATTCGATGATATGAAAGCTTTTGGTCCACAGTTTTGGCCCAATTTATGCCAATTATAAGCATTAAGATTAAGGTTTGGCTCAATTTACGGTTCATTTTGTTTTATAGTTTTTCTGTAAAAAAAATTAAAGTTATATTAATTTTTAACTTGGATATATTTTTACATACATTTTAATTTAAGTTATTTCTGAAATAATTTTGTTAGTTTGATGAAAAACTAAAGTTGGTTTTGTTTTTATAGAAATTTTCATTCTAAATTTTATAAAACATTTGTTAATCTATTGTTTTCTTTGATTAGAGTTGAAAATAATTAAGTCTTATATGTATTTCAAATTAAGTTTTAAAGAATATTTAAAATTTGTGTTTAATTAACAATAATAATTTCAGATAAAAAAAATAAATCTTAAAATAAAATAAATTTAGCAAGTATAATTTTTAAATTTTAATAATAAAATATTATGAAATATAAAAAATAACACAACGTTAATATTTTAAACTAAATTTAAAACTATCATTTTATTAAACACAATATGAGACACAATTACGTCAAAAATTTAAAAAGAGAATAAAAGAATTTTATTTTATTTTCAATTTTACATTTGTTAACGCATTTGTGAACTAAAAAACAAATGCGTTAAAAATCTATAATTTTTTTTAATTGCTAATTTACGTGTTTTTAATTTATTTTTAATTATTTAACATGCAAACATTTTAAATTTATAGTATTATTTTTAATTAATTTTTAAATGCTAATTGTTTTAATTAAAAATTGATCAACATAACTTCATTTGTATGCATTTTTGTTTAAACAAATTTATTATAAAAATTTATATTGCTAAAATATAACATTTATTTTAAATTCATATTATAGCTATTTTATAGTTTATTAAACTTATATTAATATAACTGATGTTTAGATAACATTTGTTTTAAACAATAAGCTTGATATACTTTTAACGAACAAATTGAGCTTATAACCAGGCTTATTGTTTAAAACATATGTTATTCTATTATTAATTATACTAATATAAGTTTAATAAATTATAGTTATATTTTATTTAAATTAAATAATTTATATAACAATTAATATAAAAATATATATTAAAATAATTATTAGATATAGTCACGGATTGAGAAGGTCGGCCGATTTAGGCAGAGAGGATCAGAGAAGGGATTTTCCCCATAATTTTAGCTAAAAACCCAGGGGAGAAATTTTTTTTAAAACGCTTAAAAACCTATATATTTATGATAAAATCTTGCTTAATTTAACTAAATTTAAGCCGGATTTAGCAACAATTTAGAAAAAATTCCTAATTTTGGGCAAAAAAAGCAAAAAATTATCCGGCTGCCAAATGTCGAAAAGGGTACCTTTTCTCGGACCAAATGTTAGGGGAAATAAATGCAAAATTTCAAAAACAGGGCGAATTTTAGACTGATTCCCCCTTCATAATTCCTAGATATAATTATCTTAATTATTTTTATAAAGGTGCAATGTTAATTGTAAAATATCCTAAAATTTTATTTATTGTTGAATTAAAAGTACAACATTTAAATTTATTAAAGTTTTACAATAACTAAAATATAAATAAAAAATTACAAAAATAAAAGATCAAATAATTTGATTAATAATAACAAAATTCTTGATATAAACTGTACTTTACTTAACGAAACAAATTAAGAATATTATTTAAAATAAAAACAACTTTATTTGAACCAATTGACAGGTGTTTGAGAAGCCGTTATTCAGTAACCGTCGAAGAGTTGGCCAAACAATTGACACAACTCTTACATCTGTTCGGCTGTCAGTCATTCACTTATTTAGGTATTGACGGCTATATTGTGACAATCGTTAGGCCGATAGCTATAGCGCCGACAGTTTAGGGCAAAATTACTTAATTCAACGAATATTTTGTTTGACCCAAACGTCGGAAACTTTTCCCAAAAAATTCAATTTTAATATTCCTTAAATCTAGTCATTATAATAATAACTAAATTATTATTTTTTAATTTAATTATTTGTAAAATAAAATCATGTTATTGTAATTGTACATAAACAAACGATTTTTAATAGAAATCTACAAAATATAAAACATATATTTAAGTGTATAATAAAATTGTTAATAAAAAAAAAATTTATTTGAAAAATATAAAAAACATTAAAATATACCCAGTTAACACTTGTCTATTTTAATTGCGCAATCAGTTAAAACATTTAAATTTCCATATTCTAAAAGTTCATTAGCAAGATAATAACTGCCAGCACTACTTGGATTAGTTAGAACAAGTGCCGGATCTAGAGTTTGAAATTTTGTACATATTTTGTCGACTAAGCAATTAATTGCACAATAATCGCAATAATGATCCAGGTCAGAAAAATCCTCATTAAACCCATTTGAAATCGAAGTACAATCTTGACCTTTACTCGCCATAACATCTTGGTACATGCTAAGAAGATCATCTGGTTCAACCGCATTAATTACGTCATTAATCTCTGCCATACATTCGGTCGTATCTATTGCTCTCTTGAGTCTAAATGAGTTGGAAATTGAATTAATATTCATTTCTAAACTTGAGTTTATCAGTGATAACACAATTATTGCCTTGATTATTGACTGCATTTTTTTCGTATACAGTACAACACTACACTAATTTTTGTTACACTATTTAATTTTTGTTTTTTAATATTAATATTAATAGACAATTATTAATTTATTTTAGTATTTTAAAAACTGCACAAACATTATATTTTTATATTGTATATTTTTAAAAATATATTTAAACTTTTCTTTTTATATAATTCTCTTTTTGTTAAAAATTTCTTTTTGACCTTTTGATTGAGTAATGAAAAAATTATTATAGTTTTTTTTATAAAAAAAAGCAGAAAAAATTTATATCTTAAAAAAATAATTTTTACAATGAAATATTGACAACTTTATTTTAAAATATTAACTATTAGCCAATAACCAAAGGAGTGGTTAAAATGCTCGTTGTTTTTAAAGCATTTTTACCTACTAAATGCAAATATTAAAAATGTTTATTCTAACAATGTTTTAAAATTTTTAAAACACTCAAGCCAAACATAGTCTAAATACGATTTAAAATTAGTTAAATGTTAAAAATATTTAACACATTTTCTCTAGCAATATTCACCAACGTAGTTTAACTTGTTAACCTAGCTTTAAGATATAAAAGCTATTGTTATAAATAAAACCTTCAATATTATTAAATTCAATGCAATTTAAAATAATATATTTTAACAAATATTTAGCAGAAATAGTGCATGACATTTTTAGGTTAGATAGGTTTTTAATTTGTTAAATTAAATGTTTGTTCTAAGAATATTTATGACTAATTTGGGTTTAAAAGTTTTAATTTTAAACTATTTTCATATTATATCTTCTGCTAAAGTGCTTAAAAATTTTGTGTTTTTTCAAATTTTAATTTATTAATAATCAAATAGAATTTTTAAAATAGAATATTTAATTTAGCAATATTATTTAACATTTAAAAAATTCAGTTATTTGTTAATTAATTGTTTAAAATCAATAAAATTAAATTTTTAAAAATAAAGAATAAAAAACATAAAATTATTTTCTTATAATCAAATATTTTACTTAAATCAAAATAATTTTTAAATATTTAAATCAATTTAAACTGTTTATTATTATAAAGTAATAATGACAATAACATACAAAATTATTTTTTAAAGTGCAAATTAATTTTTATAATAAACTAAAATTTTTAAAATTTTGCTTTACTCTAAACTTTTAATAATGTTTGGACTCCAGTTAGCACTTTTTGAGTCCGCCGTTACACTGGACAATTTGGAAAACACAATATTAATTAGACTATATAAATTTGAAAACAATACTATATTTAAATGCAAAACAAAGATTGTCAAGAAATTGTAATTTATGCCAAATCGAGGGATTTTTATGACATTAATTTTTAGGACATAAACTATCTTTTGCAATTGTTGGGTCTGAACCAAATTAACTATACCCTTAATTCTGCTCTACAATATCAAGATGTTTTAACAAAACATAATGTTATATAAATAAATGAAAAATTATATATTTTTTGCTCTTTAAAAATATAACTACTGTAGAATTATTTTTAAAATGTTCTCAAAGTTATAATTTAAATAATAATTTAATTTTGATATTTTCACAAAAATAATTCTAGTTAGACTTATTAATTAAAAAATAAATGTTAGATTAGTTTTTGTTTAATACTAAGAAATATTTTAATATAATAAATATTTACAATAATTTAGCATGTTATTCTTACTAATATTTTATAACAAGAAACTTATTAATAAATTAATTAAAGAAGAGGAATTAGTTAAAAATCTTTTCTAATTTTAAATTTATTATTTATTCTTTCTGGCGATTATGTTTTGCAAAACTGAATTTATCTTTGATTAAAATTAAAAAATATTTTTAAAATTATTGCTAAATTCAGTTTAAATTTATTAAAACCAATTATATTTAATTTACATTTTAAGCGTGAAAAAAATTTCTATCCAATCAGGATTTTAGCAATTTATTAAAATCCTTTTTTAAATTTACTTTTGAATTGCCCAATCTTTTCAATCTCTAATTTTAAGCAATCTTGTTTTAAGCTAAACAGTATTTTTGAAATAGAATAGTTTATATAGAAATTAAATAAAATTAATCATAATAATTATTTAATGTCAATTAACAAGCATTTGGGCATTTCATAATTTCAGGCAGTACCATTATCAAATTTGTACTAAATGTATTAAACATATTTATAACTTTTATTAGGTTAAAGAAATTTAAAACATTTTGATTAATCAGTTCGACATTATTGGTGACAATAGAGCAAACGTTGGTTGACATACATTGGGTGTCAATACAATTAATACATTTGATATTACACTCGGATAGGATAAAAATAAGAGCACTGCAGTCCAATTTTGCATTATTACTACTGGTAATCATCATTTGAATTATTTTCATGGCCATAGTTGGAGATATTGTAAGACATTCGCTAATGTTTTGCGAACATTGGCTCAATTCCGTGGTTTGTCTGTTGAATATTCGATGATATGAATGCTTTTGGTCTACAGTTTTGGCCCAATTTATGCCAATTATAAGCATTAAGATTAAGGTTCGGCTCAATTTGCGGTTCATTTTGTTTTATAGTTTTTCTGTAAAAAATTTAAGTTAATTTTTTAACTTGTTAATATTTTTTACTTACATATAATTATTGTAAGTTAAATTTAATTTTGCAATAGTTTTGTTGGTTTAATGAAAAACAAAGTGGTTGTTGTTTTCATAGAAATTCTTATTTTCACAAAAACATTTAGAAATTTTATAAAACATTTGTTATTTTATTATTCTCTTTGATTAGAGTTGAAAATTATTTAGCTTTAATTATTCTAAGTAGTATTAGATTTAGATTAGATTTTAAAATAATTATTTTATGTTTAATAAACAGGGTAAAACAAATAAGCTTAAAATCAGAAATTGAGATGGGGAAATCAGACAAAAATTCCCTATGATTTTTAAAATTTGGATTTATCCCCTCCCCCTAGCATTTGTTCCACGGAAAGGTATCATCCTCAACATTTTTTTGTTAGTTTTTTTACCAAAATCGGGGAATTTTCTTTAAATTGGTGCTAAATCTGGTTTAAATAATTAATCTAAATAGTTAATTTAAATAAATTTAGTTTAAATTCAGTTAAATAAAATAAAATTTTATCATAAATATATAGGATTTTAAGCGCTTTTGGAAAAATCCGTCTCCTGATCCCCCTAGGTTTTTGGCCAAAATTTTGGGGGGGGGAAATCCCTTCCCTGGATCGGTCAACCTTATCGATTCCTGCTTAAAATAAAAAAATTATATATAACATGTATAAATCTTAAATTTTGATTCTATTTTGTATATTTACAATTAATACAACGCTATTATTTTAAATAAATAGTAAAAACAATTATTTTATTAAACACAATATGAGACACAAAAGAATAAAATATATATAAAAAGAATAAAAGATCTTTATTTTATTTTTAGTTTTATAATTGATAACACATTTATGAACTAAATAACCAATACAATAAAGATCTATAATTTTTTAGTTCTCCAATTTAAATTGTATGAATCTATTTTTAATTATTTTACAAGCAAAAATTTTAAACTTATGTATTAATTATTTTATTTTTATGTGTTAATTGTTTTGTTAACAACGTATTTAACTTAACTTGTATACATTTTTTATTATTAATTTTACATCAATATATTTATCACATAGAAGAAATTTTATTGTATATTAAACTAATGTAATTTATATTTAAAACATAAACTTTAATTTTGTGTTTAAAAATTACAGAATAAAATAATTCAAAATAATTAAACATATTAGCTAGAAAACATATGAATCATAATTTAAAAAAATTGCATTTTAATTAACAGAAAATTAGAATTAATATAAGATTATTAATAAAATAATAATTTTGTCTTACTATGATTCCCGTTTACTTGTTCACGTCTTTAAGAAATTTAATTACTGTTTTTGGAACAATTAAAGCAATTAGAAGCTAACTGTATTAGTTTTAGCCGCAATTGGGGGCGTTATGGGGCTATTTGGCTGAAAAGTTTATATGGAGAAAAAATAAGATTTTGGTTTTTATGGTTAAGTGGCATGGTAAAAACCATTCAAAATAACTAGAAACATTATTTTACGACTAAAGAAATAAAAAACCTAATTTTTGAGTCAAATGGTAAACAATTTGCATGTGATTTATAAAGAAATAATATTTTACAATGTATAAACAATACAGCCAAAAAGCCCCCTAACGCCCCCAATTGCGGCTAAAACTAATATAGTTTGCTTCTAATTGCTTTAATTGTTGCAAAAACAGTAATCGAGTTACTTAAAGCCATGAATAAGTAAACGGGTATCATGGTTAGTAGAATTTAATTTAAGTTGAACTAAGTTGGCAAACTTTAAAAAAATTACAATTTATTAAAATATTTATCATTAATAAGAAAGCCTTCACTTTTTTAATCCCTGCACAACCGAGGATTTCAATCCATCAGGGATGGTCACTTCACCGTCAGGTATGGTAACACTGGATAGTGGTCACAGTTTTAAGAGCACACACCTGAGCGTTCCGAATAAGCAGTTTGTGACTAAACCGATCGTACACTACTAATAAACGGTTCTTAATAACCAGCCCGTGGTCGTCTTGCTCCTCCCAAACCTTATTAAGTTTTTTTTAAAGAATAATTAGTTCGAGCGGGGGTTGAACCCACTACCTATTTGTTAAGTCAGACTTAACTGCAGTCGGACGCCTTGAACCACTGCGCTAGCCTGCCAGGACAACTGCGCCAGCCTGCATGGATAGCCTTCACTCATTTGTTTACCAAGTTTGTTTGGAAGCAGAATTAAAACTTAAATTAATTTTTACACAAATGTGAATACTATTTACACAAATTTAATTTTATTACAAAACTTTTACAATTAAATTATAGATAAAAGAATGTATAAAACTGTATAATAGATAAAATTTTAAAAAATTTATTTATAAAAATTAAAAACTAAGTTATATAATAAAGAAAAAGAATAAACTATTGTTTATTAAATTAAATTAGAATTTTTTCATAAATTGTAAAAATAAAGTAAAAATTATTCGAATTTTAATAAAATTGTTTTTAAAAATTTAGTAATAAAATTAACTTGGGGTTTCTGTATTGTCAGAAGGTGGGATATAGCTTGCTGTTTTTGTTGATTCACTTCCACTATAAACTGTGTAATAAAAATGGTAATTAATTTAATTTATGTATAAAACAAAAGCAAAAAATAACAATAAATAAAATTAATTAATACTTACTATAATAGTAATGAAAATAAATAATACCCGGAACCAAAACTATTATAGCGATGACAGAGACGATAATCAGAACTATTAACACCGTATTCGTTAGAAACGGTTGTTCCGGCCCTGGAATCACAATATGACTGCAATTTATAAGGATTTTTAGATCTTCTTTGCACTACAAATACAAAATCAAACATTAAGTTAAATAAAAAAGTGTTTTTCCAATCAATTAATAGCAAACACCGACCGAATAGCTGAGAACATCTGGTCTCGAATAACAATAACTAATACTTTTGATTGAATCAAACAGAATAATCATTCCATTGCCTGTCACTGAGTTTTTGCTAATAATATTGAGTGGACTGTATTGAGCAATCACTCCAATTATATTGATTTGAGGGCTTAGCTCTAGAAGCGATTTCGGGGTAACGAGCCATTGCTCCGCTCTCTTCACATGCTTTTCCCACTCTTCCCCTCCTTTTGGGTTAAAAAAGTTGTCAAAATAGAAAACTTCGTACTTAAGAGTTGGCGTTCGGTAGAGGAATACGACTAAACGTTTATTGTCCTGGCTCCAATTCGGCACAAATGCTGCGAATGGAGTGAACTTGAAGCTAATTGTTGAACTCTCATCGACGAACTTAATTATTGTCAGATTCTTATACAAATAATTCCAATCAATCAGATTGTAGTCAAACTGTTGCACAAAATTCAATGTTTTGATTGAAATCAAAATTTAAATCACTTATAGGTATTAAACACGAAATGCAACCAAAACTGTACTCACATTCAAAAGACCACTTTTGCAGCGCTTATCGTCTTTGCGAACACAGAATCCCATTGAGTATTGGCTTCCAAACCAATCGCTTTCTTCGCTCTTTTCCGACGCAAGACTTACGATCTTTTTCTTGTCGTCTTCGTTGTCGGTGAAATTCAATCGCCAATAGCTCTGACCTATGATTAGATAATTGTTCGGATCTTGTGTCAACACACTTGTGCGAAACGGATACGAAATCTTGAACTGATTTCTCCCAAACTCTTCGCAAAACTGTTTACTTTCTATGATTTCGATTGACATCAATAGAAGTGCTATTTATTAAACAAATTATTAATTAACAAAAATAATATAAATTAAAACAAATACCAGATATTAAAATAGTTATCGGTTTTAGTCTCATTTTTGCTATTAATTAAACTAATTATGTTTTAGACTACTATTTGGTTTAATTTATATAATAAATAACTGAATTAAAAAACAATAAATATTTAAAAACATTCAATATCCGATAAAACTCATTATTATCAAATTATTTAAAACAATAAGCTTGCTCGCTCAATATTTTGACGCTATATTATTATTACTATTACAGTTTTTGATCAGTTATATCAGTGAACATATCTTATTTGTAATATATTATTTTATTATGATTGATTTGACTAGTTTAATTTGTATTATATTATAATCAATAAATGTTTATTTAAAAATTGAATAAATTTTACTAAAAGCAAAAGTAAACAACTTACCAATGATAATAAATCGTTTGTCGCAATTATTCTTAAATATTAAAAGTACAAAATTTATGCATGTAAAATTAATTAAATAAAAATTTTCCTAAATTTAGATTAATTAAACAAGATTTAAAGCAAATATAATCCAAATTTAACTGAATTAAAAGTAAATTCACCAATTTTTAAAAGCAAAATATTATAATAATCGTTAAATCAAAAGATCAAACATTTTGATTAAAAATAAATTAGACTCTACTCTAAAATTCTCAATAAAATTCTATTCAGTTTTTATATTATAATTATTCATAATTTCCGTAAAATATTTTTAAAGATAAATAATAATTTAATTGAGATATAAAAAAGTATACATGCTGAGAATTTGTGATAACTTTCATAGTATGACAAAAATGAGATTATCTATTAATTTCACTAATGAAAGCCAAATCTACTTAATTAAAAACAATAGAAAAATGTCTAAATGTTTGGATCAATTAAGATAACATAACACTAAATACAAACCAAAACTTGATTTTACGGATTTAAATCTCATTGAAAACTACTGTTTATTATTAGTGAGAAAAAACAAATCTCTAATATAACACAATAAGACAGTTCTTTATACTTCCTCTTGTGCTCAACATTTATTGTTTATTAAAAGCTGATCCACTGCTCACTTGTTTGTCATTTATAAGACATTTGTTTTACAGTTCAGTCAAAATAAAATTTTTGTTTAATATTTTAAAAGTTCTTAAGTCATTATATTATTAATAAATAAATAATGACTTTTATCAAACTATTCAATTTGTGTACGATCATATATTTGCTAAAATGTGAGCTCTGCCATAGTTCAGGTGCTCCGGACAATCATTACGCCGGAGAGAGTAAACAAGTGCTAAAGATATTGAATGATATGCAGAGCGATAGCTCACATCATAATCCATATCATCATCATTATGGCGCACATCCAGGTATAACTTTAAAAAATTGATATTAAAAATTTTTTCTAATATAATTTTAAAACTTATTAATTATACAATATTAAAATTATTGATTAAAAATAAATTTGAACTAAATAATAAAATATTTAATTTAATGTAGTGAAGCCAAAAAATGTTATAAAAATATAAATATTTGATAATATCAATATATAAGCTTTAATTTATTTTGGTCGACGAGTTTTACTTTTTTGTGCACTTTTTTCAATGTTTTTCCAAAAATTATAACTTCAAGCACTAGAATCAGCATTAATGATAAAAAGCACTTGTTGATTCTGTCTTTAATGTTGATTCTAGTCTTGATATTAAATTTTAAACATTAGATATTTTTACTATATGAACTAGTCAGAGTTCAAATTATTTCATACTTTTAAATACATTAAATGTATCTTATATTATAATCGTCTAATCTAACCGTGTACACTTTTAATCACTTAGGATTAGGGCCGGCGTCACACGAAAGCCACAACAACGGACACAACCATTGGGACAATGCGGACAAACTGTGGGAAACGGGTGCCGGCGCTCACAACAGTGATTACGACAAGTATGGAAACCAGGGCTACAAACATCACTACTTAGATATAGGGGACAGATATCACGACAGACACAATGATGGACTTCACTCCGGAAACTATGAAGTGATTAAAACAAAAATACTTTAATTATAAAATATTCAAAATTAAAAAATAATAAAAATTACAAAAAATATAATTTATTCGAAGGGTTACGACGACCGGAGTCTGTGGTCGCGAGACAGAGGCCAGGATCATGAGAGAAACATGAAATGGGACAGGGAGCTAGAAAGTATTGTGATCAATTTTCTATTGCTAATGTAGAACTAACAAATAGCTTAACTAACAATCAATATAATAATTACTAATTGATTAGCTTTTGCGACATTTGTCCGAAATATAGTCAAAAAGGCAAACGCAGGCAAAACAGGCCATTTGTCCAAGTTTCATAATTTGGATGCCGGTGCCCAGTATGGTCTCAAACGTCTCGATGACAGTAATTACAATATCTATGGCGGACGCGGAAGGTATGGCTAGTTTTGTATTTTTTAATTAATAAATTAATTCTAAAACTTATTTAACATTTAAAGACATTCCGGTCACGGATGGCATGAATTGGATAGATATAGAGGCAATAAAGGCCAGTATATTCACGGCTCGGGTTATAGAGATAATCACTATCCGCTACCACTCGCCTATCATTGATATTAATAATTAATTATTTAATGAAATACTTAAAATTTATTTAATAAAAATAATTATTTTATTTTAATTTATTCAATTAATAATTAGATTTATATTAATGCTTATATTATTTGTATTCAATTTGTATTAATATTTTTATTTAACTGCCAATAAAACTTATTTAACTCTATTTTTACTTTAATAAAATTTAATTTAATTTTTTTTAGATTTGTTTGTTTTTAATAAATAGTTACATAAATTGTAGTCTATTTAAACATTTGAACAGATTTTCAAACCTATTTTGTTTTCTAAATAAACAAATTATAGATTACGTAATAAGTGGTACTAATGTACGAAAAAAAAATTTATGACTGAAATAAAAAAAAATATTTATATCAATAATTACTCAGTGACTGTCAATTTGAATTCAAAATGTTATTTTTTACAATTTAAAAAAAAATTATTATTTTACAAAAAAGATAATAAATTTTATAATGGAAATAATATACAGACAGGTTCAGAAATGTGTGATTAAAATCGAGGTAGTAGAAAAAACTGTACTCTAGACCATATCATTGTACGGCTAATTAAGTCGGCCATTAAAATTTAATTAGCTGCTTTTTTGCAATTTAAAAAGTAAAATTAATAACGTATATTTAATAATAACTATGTAAAACATTAAATATATGATTTTTACATGTTAAATTAACAAAATATTAAAATAATAATACTATTATAAGTTTAACTATAACTAACTATGTTTATAATAACATAAAAATTACAGCTATTTAAATTTTAAAAGTATAAAATTATGATTACTTTATTTTAATTTCAATTTAACATGTAAAAAGCATATCATTATTAGTTTATTTAATAATACAATAGATATACATGTTTAATTTCATGTTTTAAATTGCAAAACATTAGCTAATTAAATTTTAATGGCGGACTTATTTAACCGTACATATGCAATATGGTTTAGAGTGCAATTTTTCTACTACCTTAATTTTGATCACACATTTCTTAACCTGTCTGTATATTTATATGCAGGCATTGCTACTAAAAATTTTCTGCTGGTACCAATTTAAAAATTAATTAAATATTTGCATATTAAAAAAATTAACAATTGTATATTAAAACTAAAATAAATTAAACTAAAAATAAAACACTCAATATAGAAGTATATAATAAAAAACTTATAAAAACTAAACCAAATTATTCTAAAAACAATACACTAAAAAACAATTAAGATGTTTAAAATATTAATTATATTATCTATAATTGGTTTGAGTGTCGGCATCGTGACCGACCAGATCTGGTGGACTCGTATCCGAAGTGTGCTCTGCAGTGGCGAAAGTGGAGATATTATTGATATTTCAGACAAAAAATTGGCCAAAATTCACACTGAATGCGAAGTCGATGAGCATGAGACTAGTGTTGGTATTTTTGCAAATAAATTTATTTTATTTTTTAATTAAAATAATTATTTATTTAATTAAATTATTTTTGTCCAGTCAAAACATCAGCCAATACATAGTTGCACGAATAAATTAATTGAAACGGAAAGACAATTATTGCAAGCGTTTTGTATTCCAGAAACGTTTTCATGTGTCAAAGACCAACCTATTTTAGATGAACAAGATCGGTTATCAGAACATGCCGAACACATAAAGCAGGAGCTTGTTGTATGTTATTATAGATTCATTATCAGAGATTGAGAAGGGGGATTTTAAAAATTAGCATTTGGTCCGCGAAAAAGTACTCTGCTGATATGGCAATAATTTTTTTAGATTTATGACAAAATTTTTAAATTTATTTATAAATTGGCACTAAAACTGGTGTAAAACTAGTTAAGTTAAATCAAATTGCATATAAAATTTAAGGTTTAAATAATTTTTAAACCTTTTTAATTGTTTTTGGAAAAATCCCTCTTTCCTTAACCCCCCCCCCCCTGTGAATCAACCGACTTTCTCAATCTTTGTCTAATATTTTTGATTTAATTTTTTTAAATTTTTTTTTCAGGAATGCATCGAAGATATTGTGAAAAATTAGTTTAATTTATTTTAAACTTAAATTCAAATAAATTTTTTAAAGAGATTTTGAAAATTATTTAGCATTTTATTCTATTTAACAAATTTTAATAATTAATTTTTAATAAGAATATTATCTTGAAAAATTATATTTAAAATTACATTTTTAAGATTAAAATATTATATATTTCTGCATAACAATAAATATTAACAAATAAATTTTTAAAACCAAATTAATTTATTTACTTAATTGCAAAATTAGAAATTTAAATTAGTTTGTTTACTTAATTAAATTTCTAAAATGATTTGTTGTAAATATATGTCAAAATATTTTTAATAAATAAAAAATTGTACAAGCTGATCAATATAATATGCCAAATTATAATTTGTGTGACATACATAAGCAATAAATAATTCAAAAAATTATTGATATATTTGAACAGTTTTTATCTATAAAGATATTTTAACAATAAATAAAATACACTAAAAATCAAAATAAATATTTAAATTTAAGCCATGACTGCAAACATAGTTTTAATTCTGACTTAACACGGATTTAAAATTTCTTATAAAAATTGAGAAATTTATTCAAATACAATTCAATAGTAAATGTGATTCTGATAGTAATAATTAAAACTAAAATTCATATTAAATAATAAGATTATAAAATTTATAAAAATACAAAAAGATAAATTTTTGAAACAATGTCTTATTATTTAGCGCTAACATTGGCAGCAATGCTGACAATTGGCTTATGCGGTGACGCAGAAAATCTGCAAAATTTCAATAAAAAGTTTCTAGCTAAAGTTGAACTTTTGTGTAACGCCAAGTTGACAATTACCGATGACCAGATTACCGATATTTTAAATAAATGTCCATGTGACAAGTCAAAAGAAGTAAAAGAGAAATATATACTATTAAAAATTGCAAATTTGATATTTATATTAATTTTTGTTATTAAGAAAGAGGACGCTTTGAAAACCTGTTTGAAAGCAAACGATCCGACGGCTCGACAGAAATATCTGGGCATTTGTGGACCCGAAAGAGATTGTATTCAAAAACTTTGGGCGAAAATTATTGTCAATAAAGATTATGATATTAAGAAATCAGATGAAGTATTCGATAAATATTTGGTAAGTCTTAAACTTATAAACTTAACGTTATTTAATGTATTATTTATTTAATTAAATTTGATTTTTGTTTAGACTTGCGTTAAGAGTATACTAAAAGTGGCGTAAATTGAATAACAAAATATAAAATGTTTAGTTTTACAAGATTTTAAATTTTAACAAATTATTTACATAATATCAAACAAAAGTATGTAAAAGTATAAACTTACAGTATAGTATTATTGAATAAACTTCTAATTATTATACAAGATAAAATATTTTTGATAATCCTAGACTTTAATGTTTAAAGATTAAAAACATTAAAAAATTGTAAGCATTTCAAAAGAAATAATAAGAAATAAAATAATTAAATGATTAAAGTAACGTATTTTGTCAGAGATTGAGAAGGGGGGGATCACCCCCTAATTTTGAAATTTTGAATTTACCCCTCCTAGCATTTGATCCAAGCTCAGGCGGGTGGCGCAGTGGTAATGCGTCCGCTCTCTAACCCTGAATTAGTGGGTTTAAGCTTAGACTGCAGCAAGATTTTTTTTAAGAAAAAAAATTATAGGCATGAGTTGAAAACGAGACGAACTCGGGCCTTACCAAGGGCCGTCTACTGGTAGTGTACGATAGCTTAATAACCACTAATCTACGTATTCGGAGCGTTCAGGTGTGCTCTTAAAACTGTGACACTATCCTCGTCACCATACCTAACGGTGAAGTGATGATTCCTGGCCTCACTACAAGTTGTGCAGGAAGAAAGGCTTTGGCATATGAGTAGTTAGTTAGTTAATTAGCATTTGGTCCGAGAAAAAGTACCCCCTCAATGTTTTGCCGGCCGCCTTTGCCGGGTTTTTTTAGGTTTTTGCCCAAAATTAGGAAATTTTCTCTAAATTGGTGCTAAATTCAGTTTAAGCCCAGTTAATTTAACTAAATTTAGTTTAAATTTATTTAAATTAGGCAAAATTTCATCATAAATATATAGGTTTTTAAGCGTTTTTGAAAAAATCCCCACCCTGATCAAGTATGAATCAGATGTTTAAAAAATTCAAACAAATTAAGATAATTTTGGATTAATTGATCAAGATAATGTAGAAAACATTGAATTAGACCTGAGTTGCCGGAACATAAACGAAAATAATGAGTTTACAATAAATATTTTGTTTGTATATTTATAGATTTTAAACTTTAATTAAAACATAACATTAAATATAGAGTAAGCCTAAATTATTAAACAGAATTTAATACAAGTTAATTTTTACACTATAAGTTTAATAAATTATAGTCGATTTAAACTTATTGAAATCATAGTGTAATAAATTTTTATCATTAAACTTAAGATCAATATTAATACCATTAATTCAAACTTGTGTCAAAATTTCATGTTTTTAAAAATTATTTGCCCAAGTTTAATAAGTTATATTAATAAAAAACAAAGTAAAAAATTTAAACTTATTAATACAAAACTACAGTAAAAAATATTTAACATACACTCTTAGCCAGGGATTGAGAAGATCGGCCGATCCAGGGGGATCAGGGGAGGGATTTTTCTCAAAGTTTTGGCCAAAAACTTAGGGGGGATCAGGGAGGAGATTTTTTCAAAAATGCTCAAAAAACTTATATATTTATAATAAAATTTTGGCTAATTTAACTGGATTTAAACTAAATTAATTGGATTTAAACCGAATTTAGCACGAATTTAAAGAAAATTTTATCATTTTGGGCAAAAAATCCAAAAAATTTGATGGCCGCCAAAGGCGGCCGGCAAAACATCAAGGGAGGGTACCTTTTCTCGGACCAAATGCTAGGGGGGATAATTCCAAATTTTTAAAATTAAAATGGATTTTTGCCTGATCTTCCCTTCTCTATCCCTGCTCTTAGCCCTATTTACGGCAACAACGAATTAGACAATCCCAAAGACTTTAATTTAGGCTAATTTATCAATAAATACAATAAAACTAATAATATTTAATTAATTTGTGTCATTTATTATAGTTTGTGTTATTATAAAAACATATCTTTAAAGTCTTTAAATTTTAGAAAATGGTTTAATTCACCTTATAAGCACATGTTTTAAACTGTGAGGAATTAGGATAAGTTCACCTTACTAAAATAAAATAGATATTTATCCTAAATATCTTTAAATAAAAATTCTTTAGACAAAATAAAAATTAAATTGAAAATTTGTTAAATATTAATAATAATTCTAAATGATAATTATTAGATTTTAGGCATATTTTCTTTAAAATATTTTACATTTATCTCATATTTTGTCAGCTTGATTATTTAAAACCAACTATTCAGTGTCAAACATATATACGTTTCGGTTGCCATTTAGAGGTCAACCTTCATCAGCGACGGCTCGATTTGGACTAACTTTTATTAGTACAGTATTTAAAACAATATTTAATAATTGAAAAACAATAGCTATTATAGTTTAATTGCTGAGATGCGGCGCAACAACAAAAATAATCGCAATTTTAATGATAATTCTCATTGAAATAAATAAATGCATTGAATTCTTGCGTCTAATTATTTAATATTAATATAATTAATGTTTAATTTTTTTTATAATTTGTTCGTTTAGTCAATAAGTTATTGGAAATCTATTTTATAAAAAAATTAAAAATATATATTTTATTTTTCCAAAGTTGAACGTCAGCCACAGTTCTACAATAGACTGTTCAACAGACTCTATAATAGACTGTTGCGTAAGAGTACATCAATATAATTGTTTAAAATCCGGGCTCTCCTAATAAATATGAGTTAATGTCTGCGACTAATCCTCAAAAAGTGCCGAAAAGGTTTGCGAAACTCAATTGAAATCATTTTCTAAATTTTCTAGCTAAACCTAAAAAATGAATATTAGTTCAAACTATTCCTTTCTGTTTATTATAATTTTTGTATTTGACATTTATTAGTTTGGGTAACACATAAAATGCTCAAAACTTTCACCTTGTGCAGAAACATAACTAACATAACTAGAAGGTCTGATTTAGAAAAGCCAACATAATATGTGTATACTGGAACTGGTAATACAAAAAGGAGGCGAAAGTATAATTTATGATTAAATTTTTAGATATTCATTCATTTTATAATTTGACGGATAATTAAAAGTTTAGTCAAAATGTTTTGTCTGGACTCTAAAAGCAATTTTAAGAAACGAGTTTAACCTTAAATTCATTTGAATTTAAAATTGACTAGATAGAATTTTTGCTATTATTTATAAACTTTAACTTGCCTATACCTAGTTAACTATTCTAACTTAAATTTTAAATATTATTTAGTTTATATGAAAATCAAAAATGTCAAACTATAGCAATTCAAATAGCAATATAAAAACAATTTTATTTGAATTCAAAATAATTAAGTAAATTATTTAACAACTTTTTAGATGAATATATAAGTGAATAGAGTATTAAATGCGTGAATAGATGAAAACATTAATTACAAATATTTAAGAAACAAATCGAGAATAAAGGTTTGATTAATGATTGAATTGATAGAATTAGTTGTATAAACGCAAAACCAAGTGAAGTGTTGACCCGTTTTGGAAGTTGTAATCACTTAAAGTTCGTTCGCCGTTCCGGTGAAGATCGGACGCAAAATGACGGCTCAAAGCAATTCTTTAATCTCTACAATCCTGTCCTCAACTACTTTCACTCAATATGTCGGTTCCAGTTTAACGGCAATTAATGTCTTCACAAATATCTGCATTTTTTTGTCTTTCTTTCAAAATATAATTTTAATTAATAATAATTTATTTGAAAGTTAGTCAATATTTGACTGATTTTAATAACAAATTTAGATTGCATTAGTTATCTATTGATTAATTTAACAAAAAAAAATCATTTTCTTTTAAACTTTAGGATAATCAATACATTAATTATTTTAAAATTTTTAATAAATAAATTTATTTTAAAAAATTTAACAAAACATTTTAATTAAGAAAAACAAAACTAAAATTATTTTAACTAACTAGATTATTTTGATGATTTATGAGCAGGGATCAAGGTCGGACTAACTAGATTAGTTTGTTTGTAATTTAAGCTTTAATTTTGAAAACAAAATGTAGCCTAGTGCATTATTGTCTATAGTTAGAAGAATAATTTTTATCTAAACCGTTATTGAATATCAGATCAGATATCATTGTGAGAATATCATTATTGAATTCTTTAATTATAAAAAATAAGTTCCGACAAACTGTTTCAATATTTACTTTAATTGTATTTTAAATAAATAATAAATTATTGATATTTATATAAACTTTATACTTTGACCAACAAAATTATCAAAGTCTTGAAATACATTACAAAGTTAACATGTAAATAAGGAATCAAAACGAGACATACGATGACTCCCCTAGTCTGGTTATAATGAACCTAGCTTGTTAGACAAGAATCAAGTCATTTATTATCAACCCGACCCGCAATTTCAAAATGCTAACCCAAACCGACCCGACCAACAATAAATTTTAACCCGACTTTAATTAAATTTAAAACATTTATAGTACAAGGTACTGTAATATTTGTTTTAAACGCAATTTATAGCTTTTTAACCATTTATAATAGATTCTAATTTCTTTAAATAATTGTTATTGTCAGAGAGAGCCGAAACTTAAGAGTTCAAAATGTTTGTTAGTATCATATTTATACTATTTGTTAACAAACGTTTGTTGACTACTTGTTTTTAACTCACTTTTGCATATATACTGTTTTTGAATGTTAAATAAACAGTAATAAAACTAACTAACACTTTCAAATACTATAATTTTATCATTTTTTCTATATTTTTTAATTAATTGTAGAAATAAGTCTTAATTAGTTATGCTAAAACTGTTACTTAATACAGTATAAAAAATTTAATAATTTTAATTTGAAATTAAGTATATCTTAATATTTAACAAATTTAAAACAAAACTATTCAAATAGATTTAAACAACAAAACATTAAATTTGTTGTAAATTGCAGTAATTAGAAATGTATTTTTAAAAAATAATTTTTAAATTGTAGGTTAATTAATTGCTAATCGGACACAACTCGAATTTTTCAAGACTAAAAGCAAAACCGAATATTTTTAAATGCAACCCAACCCGACCCAAACCGAAACCGATTTTTGTCTCTAATGTAAAGCATTTGTTTTCTGTTTGCTAACCAATCCTTACATTTATTATATTATTTATATTGAATGCAATTTCAAAATCGTGTTAAAAGAGTTCATAGTTTTGTATAAACGGCATGTTGATATAAACAAAAACATAAACTCTTAATGTTAAAAATTTGCTTGCTTCTGTCATATAAGTTGTTTAAATCAAGTTTTCTGTTGAAATAATTATAAATACAATTAAACTGAAAAAATACTTATTTTAATTAATTTGTATTCGAATTAAATTTTAATTTATCAAAAACAATCTTTAATCGTCTGTTTGTCCAACAAAAATATCTTAAGAAGGTAATTAAATATAATTTAACTTTTTAGTTAATTTTTTAAATTTATTATTAATTTATTTAAAGCATTTATGTTTGCGCATAATATTAGGTAAACCCGAATGAAAGGTCGGATTTTAAATTAACTGCAGTTTTATTAATAATAATTAATCTTTTTTAAATTTAAGTTTGCTGTTTTATAGCATCACTATAGTAGATTTTATTATTATTATTATTTAAAATTTATTCATTAACTCTATTTTGGAGAAATTAACAATTGATTTCTATATTCTAGAAATGTAATTTTAGTTTTTTTTAAATGTATTTATAAATAATAAGAGTTAGAACATAAGTTTTTAAGACAATTTTATAGCAAGCATAATTCTGCATAATTTTTATATTAATCAATTTTTGCCAAACTAAATAGTTTTTTACTTATAAGCAAAATAATAAATTAAAATAAAGTTATCATAATCAATTGAAACCAAATTTAAAATGTTCTAGAAATTGTCGTCATTAATTGTGATAATTTAATAGTTTGTTATAATTTTTAAATTAAATGATAAAAATAAAATTTTAACATATTTGACATCAGAGAGAGATTGAATTTGGTGTCTATCAGCCGTCGACTGATTTAAACGCGTTATAGACTCGCTCTCGCTCTCTCGCTCTCGCTCTCTCTCGCTCTCTCTCTCGCTCTCGCTCTCTCTCTCGCTCTCTCTCTCTCGCTCTCTCTCTCGCTCTCGCTCTCGCTCTCGCTCTCGCTCTCGCTCTCGCTCTCGCTCTCGCTCTCTCTCTCGCTCTCGCTCTCGCTCTCTCTCGCTCTTTCTCCCTCTCTCTCCCTCTCTCTCTCTCTCTCCCTCTCCTGCTCTCTCTTCCTCTCCTGCTCTCTCTCACACTCACATACAACTTAAGTCTTTAAGATATTATTACTTTGAAAAACATTAAATTTTATTAGTTGTCTGATTGTGGAACTCCAACAGAGAATAATTGAATACAAACTTCAGTTTAAATGAATTTTCTCGCCTCCGACCCAAACTTAGAGTCTAGACCCTAACTTAACACTCCTTTCAGTTGTAATTCACTGTAATTTCCTTCACTTCAAGGTATGCCTTAGCTCTTGGTTTTAGCATTTATTCGATTTGTTTCAAGTTTTCTAAAGACTTTAACAATTTATTATTTCTATTTATAAAAAAAACGTTGAAGACTTAAAATTTCTTGGAGTTGAACATGATTAAATATTCATTAATTCTACCTAATATATATTAGTGTTTCGGCTGTCAAAAAAAATTTAAACTATTTAGCTTAGAAATTATAAATAGCACTTGTAAGCATAATTCTACCAATAATAACTCGTTAAAGTTTAATATGCAAATTTTTTATGTACAGTGTAATATAAAATTTTTATTATAAATTTTCAATAATTATTTTATAAATTTATTTATAGATGAATTCAATTAAACCGAAATATATAAGAATACATTCAACGTCTTTAGAGAGATGTGAAAAATTGGGTAAAATTTGCAATCGAGAAGAGCTAATGAGTGGCATTTGTTCGGATGAGTCTCACAAATGTGACCCGGTTCAGTTTACTGATCTTCAGTTCAATGAGGCAGGACAAATTTTTTATTTGTTTTAAAATTTTATTTTTTATACATTCTATTATTTTTAATATATTTTAGTTATGTATCGAAAATCCGGATTATTTGAGTGAAGTCTTAAGCGTTAACTTAAACGAAAGAAAAATTGACTTAAGTCTAGTGAAGCAAATAAATGAAATCTGTTCGAACATCACTTGTCTCTACATATGTTTGACTATATTTACATCAGAAGCCGAACAATATTTGTTAACACATTTGGCCCCAAAGTTAACGCATTTATCGTTTGACACAACCATTGCATCGATTCAAGTCAACGGCTCATACAATGGCTTTGATTTTATTGGTTTAATTCGGAATTGTATTTATATCGAAGAAATAAAAGTAATTGTATTTCCGGAACAGTTTCAACCATTTAATGGCAAATGTATGCAATTATTGGGTCCAAACATCACATATCTTTTCCTTAATCTCATACCCCATCCCAACTTTAATGACAACACTGAGGAAGGTATGACCGCTTTGGATCAGATTCTAAACAACACATTGAAGGGCAACGGAAAACAATTGCAATTCTTGCGGTTAGAAGAAAGAAGCGAGTCGTCAGTTATGCCAATTTATGCAATCAAGCAATTCAATCAATTAAAAAGCTTAAATTTGTCATTGTATAACTTTGCAAACTTTCGGGATGATAACAATTCGAATTTACATGTTAAATACAATTACACACAAATTGCAAAACTCGAAAACATCGAATCATTAACTATTGTAATGTATGAGAACTGCAATGAATTTTTGAACGTGCTCGCAAACGCCGCCTTTAAAACCCGTATAACTCGTTTGCGTATATATGATTTGTGCCTGGATAATTGCTGGTTTGGCCTCACTAATATGCTCAGAAATTACAGACAATTAGAATTTTTGCAGTTTGTCGGTCCGATTAATTCGTCATCAAAAACTCGATTGTTTAGAGACTTGGCTAAAGTTATTGTTGAAAATCTAAGACAATTGAGACGTTTGAGTGTTGAATACGAGCCGATTGAAGATATGGAAGATATGGAAAATATCGCTTATTTTGATATAAAAGCCATAGAATATATTGCAAAAAATAGTCTGAGTTTGAGAGAAATTATTTTGGTTAGAGTTCCGGCGATTACTCTTTCGGATCAGAGTTTAGATACTGTTTGCAGAGACAGAAATATTACTTTAATTAAAGATTAAATTTAATTTAATTACTAAATTTTTATATACTCTAATTGTATTTTTTATTATTATTATATTTTTTGCTTATTTTCTATAATCAACATTTAAAATATATATATTTTTATTATCTAATTATATTTATAAACATACAAACAACTAAAAAATGAAAATCCACTATTTAAACTATCATACAAATATTATCTTGTTATGATTTACATTAATTTTTATTTTAAACATTATCTACTTATAAACAATTATTTTTGTATCTAATTGTCTTTTTATATATTTTGACATAATTTTGGTGATGGAATTAAAATGCATTTAAATTTAACACTTAAATTTAAAATTTAAAAATAAATGTACTTGTTAAATTAAAAACTTTTGTATACTTTAATTATATTTGAAAAGTTTTCTAAGAAATTTATTGATTAAAAAATATAAAACATTAAAATAAATTATTTTAAACATTTAAGCAAAAGTTCATTGCAAAACAAAACATTCAACATAGAAATAGTCGAGAAGGGGTTGGATCAGGGGAAGGATTTTTCTCAAAATTTTAACCAAAAACCTAGGGGGGGGGGGGGGATCAGAGAGATGATTTTTCCAAAAACGTTCAAAAAACCTGTGGAAAAATTTATAATGAAATTTTGGCTAATTTAACTGGATTTAAACTGAATTTAAATTAAATTTAGTAAACTTAACTGGATTTAAAACGGATTTAGCCCCATTTTGTGGAAAATTTCCTAATTTTGACTGAAGAGACCAAAAAATTTGCCGGCCGACAAAGGCGGCCAACAAAAAGTCGAGGGGGTGGGGTAACTTTTTTTCGGAAAGGTAGGGAAAGGATAAATTTAAAATTTCACAATCAAGGGGATTTTTGCCTAACCTTCACGATCCTTGATAAATACATATATATTTATCACCGCCAATAAATATTCTGAAAATAATTATAAAAATTTTCTGTAAACATATTTAAATACTTAAATTTTTAATGCTTTTAAATTTAATAATTTTTTAAGTTTTTAATTATTATGTTTTATTAATTATTAGCATTTTGTTGTTTTCTATATTTTCAAAATATATCTAACTCGGGAAGGTCCTTCAGCATAAAATTGTTTGCTAATTTTTTTTGTTTTAATTTAAAGAATAAATGTCATACAGTATACATCCAGTTCTTATATCGGCCAATGACCAAGTTAAGTCCATTAAAAATTTGGTTTACTAAATCCGTTTACCGAG